>MU249659.1:501101-707827 GCA_018977245.1 Lethenteron camtschaticum | reverse complement strand
AACACTGCAGTAGATATTGTCGCAGTGTGGAAGGAGCAATGAACGTCATCTTGTGGCATGGAAAGGCATCGCAGCCTTGCGAGCAGCCAGAGAAAAACCCTGCACGCACGGCAAAGTTGTGATTGAGCCGGGGATTGTTAGCAAGTGACAGGTATGAACTAATGGTTCCTCTAAATGATGATGTTGACATTGGTTAACGTGCTAAATATGCTAAACGCACATCGCATTAGCTCTGACAAATAGCGTACGTTTTTTAAAAGTTAAAATCGTTTACAATGGTTAATATGTACATCATGCCAAGTGAGTAATTTGCGGGTGGTTTTCCCAGTGGCAAATGTGGACCCTGACAGCGCACTCGATGGGCGAATGCTCTCAGGGGATCTTTACCGTGCGCTGCGTTCACTCACTCAGCCCCAATCTCCCTCTCGTGAACTCACCACTCACCCACTCACTCACCTCACCCTTCCACTCACTCACCTCCTCACTCATTCTCCATGTCATGAACTCACTCCACCCTCACCCTGCCATCTACTCCCTCGCCTCCATTACCCGGCACTCACCGCCTGTGCGTGACCACCTCTCCCGTGCTGCCTCCAACCACAAACACCACCCCACCTCTCCCGTGCCTCCAACCACAAACACCACCCCACCTCTCCCGTGCCTCCAACCACAAACACCACCACCTCTCCCGTGCCTCCAACCACAAACACCACCACCACCTCTCCCGTGCCTCCAACCACAAACACCACCACCACCTCTCCCGTGCCCCAACCACAAACACCACCACCACCTCTCCCGTGCCTCCAACCACAAACACCACCACCACCTCTCCCGTGCCCCAACCACAAACACACCACCACCTGCTGCTGCTGCTGTCGCGGTCTCCGCGTGGCGCCGCGGCTCCCCCCTCCCGCTCCTGCCCCTCCCCTCGTCCCTCCTCCTCCGCTCGCGACGTGGGGTGGACTCAGCCCCGCCCCCGCGCCCCCCCCCCACCCTGCGCGGCCCCGCCACCCATTGCAAGAATGCGGGAAGCTGACCCGGGGCCTACAGCGCGCCGCCTCTCGCGTGATTGGCTCGCTTCGCGTCACGTGGGGAAGATGGAAGAAGAGTAGGGAGAGGAGCTGTGCGGTTAGGGGCGGGGCTATAGAGTCACGTGGTGCGCAATGATTGACAGGAAGTGCGGGCGGCGATGTCTGTTACGTCAGACCGCCCCATTTATCGTTGACGTCACGATAAATGACACGCCCCTTCGTGACGCGTCTCACACTTGCTTCTGTCCCGCGTGCCGTCAACACGAGCTGAGCATGGCGCTGCTGATCGTTGGCGTTCTGGTCTTGGCCCTGCTTGGTATGGGGATCTTGATTTTACGTCGTTTTACGCTTTCCATTTCAGACTTTAACGAGAGACCACGACGTTGCAAACGGAGACGATGGGCCAGCAGAATGTGGAGCTCTATTAGACGAACAAGACGCTCCATCTGAAGCTACAGCATCAGCAGGAGGAGTTGATGAAGAACCGAGAGACTCTCCAGAGAGAGAACAGGGGTCTGGTTCAACAGCTGAAAAAGCGCCAATTGGAGCTGGAGTCCACGAGAGTGCCTTGCTCGGAGCGTGCGTCTCTCTGTGCGGATTTTATCCGAGACTGCAATGCAGCGCAACGGCAAAGGTCGCTGCGCTGTAAACATAAAAGGTCTCTGTAGGTCGCTGCGCACCCACCTGAGGGAGTTGAACCTCCTGAATCCGCAGAGAGGGCAGGAACAGTTTAGGCTGCGCAGAAAGCTGGTGCGTCATGAGGACAAGTGGCACGGGAAGAGAAGATGCACAAAGAGTGCCTGCATCTTAGTAGACAGCTGAAAGAGCTGAAATGCGCTATTTCTCAAATGGACAAAGATGCCACCACCACCGATGCAATTGCCACCGCCGCTGCCACCACCGCCACCAAGCCCAAGAAGATGAAGAGATGTATTAATTGGGTCCGAAAATGGCTGAAACGCAAGTCGACCATTTAAAAACATTGGGGCAATTTTGAAAATGACACCGCCCCAATTAAAACATTACACACAAAGACAAACGTTTCCCATATAGCATCAAGAGACTATTGGGGCAAGTGCTATTAGCGAGGAGCAGCACTTAAGAAGGCCTCCACAATACAAACATAAAGGTCCCCCATGTAGCCTTAACAAACTGTTGGGGAAAGTGCTGTACAATATATATGTACCTATGTTGAACTTATTTTGCATCATATGTAGTCAACCATACCAATGGGAGGTGTTCACATACTGAAGTCTTGTAAAATGTATTACGGTTTAACAAAAAATTGGAAGCATTGTCATAAATAAAACGAAATATACATTTGCAAGTCATACTGTAATAAATACTGTATCGTAAACAAAACATAAAGTTACGTAAATAGAAAAAAAATATGCTTTTATTGTCACTTACCTTGAGTCTGCTTGTCGGGAGGGGCATCATGAGTCCCCATAACTGCACACGGGGATCTTGAGGGTGAACGCCCGCAAGCACACACACAACAGCGACAATCATCCCCCGAATAGCCTAACCAGAATGTTGGGCAAGTGATGTTAGCCAGCAGCGCCTATGAAGGCTGGAATGTCACACGAGGGGTGAGTGGACAGCACCACGCCCGGCTGCCTTTGTCTCCCCAGTGGTGATATTTACACACCACACCAGGTACTTATTTGAGGCCGAGTCGACCGACGGAAAGCCCAGCAACCATTGATATAATCCTCACAGGTGTTGGTCGTGAGTGGGAATCGAACTGGGATCGGTGGGATGGTAGAGCATAGTGTTCACCATTGCACTGTCTCTCCCCACACACACTCTCACAGGGTTATATGCGTCCATGAACACACACATAACAAGACAATAACCTCTTCTTGGCTCTTTCGGTAAAGTCAAGTAGAAGGGAAATAATAAAATAATAATAAAACATAATCAAATAAAATTCTCACGACGTTTCGGCCACAACACAAGCAGCTGTCCTCAGGTGAAGACAGAGCTGTCTGAAAGACAACGCTCCAATGAACACTGCTGAGCTTGGCAGCATATTTTAAGCTGGTGGGAGGAGAAGAGTGTGTGGAAAGTGCGTGGTGCTATGTGTGTGCGCTCGTAATGTGTGTGGCCGGTGCTCCCGCGGGTGCACGCTTAGTTCTGTGGCTGTGGATACCCGGGCTGCGTGCGGGCTCACACCCACCGCGAACACCTGCCCCCACGGCCCTTTAAACGACTATTGTGGTGCCACAGCGACGGGGCCGCTCTGCCGAGCCAGGGAGCCGCCCGGCTTCCCCACNGCACTGCCCCCATCACCCGCCCACATAAGCACACACCCGCACGCATCCCCCCCCCCCCCATAGAGCTGGAAGGGAAGGTTACCTGATCGACCGGTTTTTATCCGAGAGACCCTTATCGGGATTAATTCTCACGGTTTCCGGCGATCAGGGAATTGGATGACCTCCCCCGTGCTACGTGGTACCGCGGCGCTGCTGCCGGCCTTAATATGGTGTGGTCGCGGCGTGGGGCATTCGGCCACCGCGGTTGAGGCGCATTTCCCCCACACACACCCCACGAGTCGACGGGCAAGCAGGGGAGGCACGAGACAGCATGAATAGCGGGTCACAGGGGCTGTTGCGCATAGTCATGGAGGGTTGGGATAATTGCGCTTGAGCGCGCAGGCCCCATTGTTGGAAGGGTAAGGGAGTAATTAGGATGTACGCGCCAACGTCGCGCACTGATTAGCATATCAACAGCGCCCGGGGAACCGCCGTGCGCGGGCTTGGGGTGCACGAGCCCATTGTTCAGCGCAGCATCCCTTTGAGGTAGGGGAGGATAAATAGAGGAGCGGAGAGGGAAATCGCCCTTCTCTCCAGGCCAGCGGACCAGCAGGACTTCCAGCCAGCGACCCGGACGTCCGTGCGACGCATCGAGGTACGCTGTTAGCGCAGAGAGCAGCGAACCTCCGCGGGCACCAAACAGTGAGTGGGGAGGTGAAGTAGGGTATCGTAAGCCGATAAATAGGGAATAGGTACAGGTTTAGTGGAATAGGCCAGCCTCGTCGACTCACTGATTCCACATCAATTCGCAGGTAGCATATAATAAATCATTAATAGCGAAGCGTGGTCTCGCGTGATCTTGTCGTGCAGTGTGAGCGTGTGGGTGCGCTGTGTGCACAGTGGTTCGCCACGTGAGTGAGCGCTGCGCGGAGCTGAGCGCGCGGTTGCGCGTGGGTACGCAGTGATTCTGTGGTGCTGCGGCTCGCCTCGGGGAGCGCTGCGCAGAGCGGTGCGAGAGTGGGTGTCGCGTGTGTTCACTCCGTGTGTGATACAGGTGCGCGAGTATAACGTGAGTTGAGTTGGAGTGCGCGGAGCGGCGTGTGTGTGGGCGTGCGTGCGTAATCGGCGTCCCCAGGTGCGCGCTCATAACGTGAGCGGCCAGCAGGCGGCGAGCGCGGCGCAAGAGTGGGTATCGCGTGTGGAGCTGTATGCGTGTGTGCGCGCACGTTCACTACGTGTATAATACGGATGCGCATTGGGAACGTGCCGCACAGGGCTATACTGCGAGCACGGCGTTTGATCGACGATGATGTGCGCACGTATGCTCGCAGCGTGGAGCGCGGCGCGAGGCTGTAACCGTAGGGCGTCGCGTTCGAATGCCGGCGAAACCGTAGCGGGTAATAGGAGGTGGGGTAACGTAAACGAATAGGGATGCAGGCGGGAGGGACCCCGGGGCCGACGGCCCCACAAATTGGTGTCAGAAGCGGATGGACCCCNGCGTTACCTCACGCTAAAATAAGACTAATATTTACCGCCGGGGGGCCCCTTCGTGGAAGGCATTCGCCCGCAATCTCTTAGGGGCCAAGAAATTAATGGATGGACGGACGCGCAGGCAGTACGTCAATTAATATGAATCTTGATGGGCGGGCAGCCGATTTTGTAGAAGCGTTACCGCGAGCGCACAGACACAGCTAGAGGAGCTGATGCGCCGACTCGATCAGCGTTTTGGCACGCGTGACGAGGAGGAAGCAAAATCGGCCTTAGAGGCGCGCCGGCGCCAACCTGGCGAAGATCTACGTGATTACGCCGAGGATGTGCGTGAGTTAACAAAGATCGCACGCCCGGGGTACGCAACTGATGTTATTGAGGAACTGGCCGCCGAGAAAATCCAGCGGTACCTGTCTCGCACGGCGTGGTGGCAGCCAGACATAGCTGCCACGTCTTCCTTTAACACCCTTGTCGAGCGCGCACGTAAGTGTGAAAAATTCACAGCGAACGCGCGCAGCTCCGGGGGCTGGGACGAGAGCGCGCCATTGCGAGCCTGCTCTCGGACGAGGAGGAGGAGCTCGCAAGGACGGTAAGGGGCGGGAAAGAGAGCCCCAGTGTCCCAGCGAGACGACCCCGGGTGGGTAGCCGGTTACAGCCAGGGATCCAAGTAGTGAGGTAACGTAGGTGATAACCCAGGTACGCGAGAAAATGACCCAACTGCAATCCTCCGTTGAGACCATCCGATCCGAGATGGGGAACTAGACTCCACGGTAGGAGGGCTAACTGGAAGGATAGCGCGACTAGAAGCAGAGTATGAGCAGCAGCGCACTGGGGAGGAGGGAGTGGGCAGAGAGCCCATTACGGAGCCGCCACCCTCCCCGGGCATGTTATATGTGCGATCGCCGAGGCATCTAGTGAGGGACTGTCCTCAGGTCGCCCGAGCTAGACAGAGCTAAGGTCAAACACTAAGGCCCCCTAGAGAGGGGACCACCGGGGGNCGAAATCGACGTAGCCCCGACACAAACAAGCTGTAGAATAATGGCGAGCGAGTGATCTCCACACAGGTTCCAGCAACAACGCCCCAGAAACGGTGACTCCTGGCGACTGGCTGCGGGAGCTGGTGGCGGGGATCACGGGGGCCACGTCGCTGGTGGAAGGGGAGGTAAACGGAGTGCGTACCCGAATCCTGCTGGACACGGGGCGGTGGCCTCGCTCGTGAGCGCAGCGCACTGCAGCGCGATCGGGGTCGACGTGCGTCACCTGCAGGCACCGGACGCGCGCTGCACACGGCGAGCGGAGCCGGAATGGGGCTGCTGGGGAGAGCCACCTAGAGGTCCGCATAGGCAGCCAGGTGTGCACGCAGGAGTTCTACGTGTCGAGTGCGTTGTGTCATGAGTGTATCGCAGGCACGACCTCCTAGAACGGTTGGGACTCAACGTGCAACCCGCCAGCGATGCGCCACCATGGAGAGCAACGGCGAGCGGATACCGTTCCTGGGACGAGAACCAACGCGCCGCCGCTTTGCACCTGTGGCCGCTATCCTGGCGACGGCAGTCACCATCGGCCCGCTCACCGAGATGCTGGTGCCGGTGGCAACATCCCCACCGACCCGCGCTCCGACCATCAGGGAGGTAATGCTAACTCCTCACCGGAGTTGGCAAAACGGTATGGGATAGTGGGATCCGCCACGTTGGTAAACGCAGATGGGGACCGATTGTTTATGCGGATGTTTAACCCCACAATACCCAGCGACACTGCGACGGCGCACCCCGTAGCCACGTACACCCCTGCACGCACGCCACTCTAACGACTCGGTGTTCGCACTCTGGGCGAAGACCCCGGTCGTCCTGAGGGTGACAGGACCTGGCCTGGCGAGTCGGCCCGACTCCCGAGCCGAGGTCGTTCCCCTGCTCGACGCGTTACATGTACCATGGGCGGATTACCTAAGGGAGGGGCGATCGGCTGCGCGAGTTACTGCGGGAGTATGCCGACGTATTCAGTGAACACGACTCGGACGTGGGTCGGACCGATCTTGTTAAGCACCAAATTGACACCGGTGCAGCCCGACCCATCAAACTCCCTGCGTACCGAGTGGGCGCACCCGAACGCGCCCAAATCAAAGAGGCAGTTGGGGACATGCTTCGCGATAACATAATTCAGCCCTCGGCGAGCCCTGGTCAGCCCCGGTGGTACTAGTAACGAAAAAGGATGGTCAACCCGGTTCTGCGTCGATTACCGTAAACTAAATGCAGTCACGCTCGGCGATGCCTTCCCCATACCCGCATCGACGACACCTTCGACAGTCTCGCAGGAGCGCGGTATTTTNCCACCCTCGATCTGGCGTCCGGTTACTGGCAGGTGGAGATGACGGAGGAGGATCGGCCAAAAACAGCATTCACCACCCCGATGGGCCTGTTTGAGTTTCGAGTGTTGCCGTTCGGACTCACTAACGCGCCCGCGACGTTCCAGCGGTTGATGGAGTTGGTGATGCGGGGCTTGCAGTGGGAACAGTGCCTGATTTACTTGGACGATGTGATAGTGTTCAGTAGATCTTTGTCTGAGCATTGGTCCAGGCTTCGAGAGGTGTTCCAGCGACTGCGAGCGGCTCATCTCAAGCTCAAGCCACGTAAGTGTTACATCGCACAACGCGAGGTGGGGTACCTCGGGCATCGCGTCAGCGAGGCAGGCGTGCGCACCGATCCGGAGAAGGTACGCGCCGTAGTGGAGTGGCCACGGCCAAGGAATCTGACGGAGATCAGATCATTTTTGGGGCTCGCCACCTATTATCGTCGATTTGTAAAGGGATTCAGCGAGATTGCACGCCCCCTCACCCAACTCACCTCCCCTAAGCACCCCTATCAGTGGACGGGGCCTGCCAGACGGCCTTCACCACTCTCAAAGACACCTCACCACGCCCCACCCTCGCTTTCCCCGATTTTACCACCGATTTTATTTTGGACACCGACGCCTGCAGCAGCGGCTGGGCGCGGTGTTGTCACAGGTACAGGATGGGACGGAACGAGTCATCGCGTACGCCAGCCGGACCTTGAGTGGGGCGAGCTGAACTATTGCGTGACCGCCAAGAGTTGTACGCCGTGATTTTCGCATGCAAACAGTTCCGGCCGTATTTGTACGGCAGGAGATGTCGCGTACGCACTGACCATTATGCTCTGCAGTTTCTTCTTACATTCAAGGAGCCGCGGGGCAGATGGCCCGGTGGTTGGCGCAGTTGCAGGAGTACAACCTGCAAATCGAGTATCGGGCTGGCCGGACGCATGCAAACGCGGACGCCTTGTCGAGGCGACCCACGGTGTACGCCGAGACGAGGGCGGAGGAGGCCTGCCCGTGTTTCACGGGGGGACGCTGCCGGCAGGCAACGGACCCCGAGAGGCCGCGGCCACTGACCCCCCCCAGCGAGAGAGAGTGCAGTGTGCGCCACGGAAACCCTCACAGGTGGCACTGAGGATCCCGTCGACCGCCCGGCAAGCGCGGGACCCGCGGCTCGGGACCCGATTGGACGGATCCAGGAGGACGTCGGCTGCGCCTTCCCGGGCCTAAACGACGAGCAGCTGAGACAGACCCAGCAGCGAGATCCGGATCTGGCGGCAGTGGAGCGGCACTGCGGGAGGAAAAGAGCGCCCTACCAGGACCCTGGAGCGGTTTGTATGCCCGGTTGTGTGTGCAGAACGGAGTGGTACGGGAGTTAACCGAGGCCGGCCAGCCGGGGTGCATCTGTGTTCCTGCCCAGGTGCGACCCCAGCTGCTACGGCTGGTGCATGACCACCCACTCGGGGGCCACGATGGGAACGACGTACTCGAGAGACCCTGCGTCGCCAGTATCTCTGGCCCAAATTGGCACAAGACGTGGCGGCCTGGGTACAGGGCTGCCGCGCCTGTCAGCAGTGCGGGCCGAAACCGGCACGATACCAGGTACCCTAAGGCCGTTCCGCGTCAGCCGCACGAATCAGCTGGTCGGGATCGACCTACAGGGGCCATTCCCGCGATCCNATCGAGGCAACCGATATATCCTAGTCGCAGTAGAGTATTTCACCCGCTACCCCGTGGCAGTGGCCATCCCTGATAAAACGGCCTTGGTGGTGGCCCGGGCATTTGTGGAACACTACGTACTTAAGCACGGGATCCAGAACGAGTCCTCACCGACCAGGGTAGCGAGTTCGAGGCCGAGTTGTTCCAGGCACTGTGCCGAGAGTTCGGAATCCAGAAGGACCGAACCACAGCGTACCACCCCAGGCGAACGGGATGGTGGAGCGCATGAATCAGACCTTATCGGGGAAACTCAAACGTATGGCGGCCGCAAATCAACGGGATTGGGATGAACACCTCCCTACGCCCTTTTCGCCTACGCCACCACCGTACACACGTCGACGGACAAACCCCGTTTTTAATGATGTTCGGCCGTGAGTCTCGTTTACCCGCAGATCTGCTATTCGGCGTCCCTTCCCCCCAGCCGGAGGAGGGAAGCCGCCCCGTGGAACACCTGTTGGAGACCCTACGAGAAGCCCGAGGCCGAGCATACCCGCAAGGGGAAGCCGCGCATCGCGGCAGGAACAGGGCACCCGACCCCGCATGGAACCCCCCTTATTCCTGACAGGTGCTAAGGTGTGGCTACACACCCTCGCGTCGGGGCCGGGCAGGTGGGGAAACTGACGACCTACTGGCGGGACCCTGGACCGTGGTGCGACAGATCTCCCCCTGGACGGTACTAATTGATGGCGGGAGAGGGGTCGAGAGACGGTGGTCAATGTCCGCCGCTTAAAACCGTGGAAAGCGGCCCGGCGAGAGAGAACCCGTCACCCGAAGGCCCCGAAATCCCGGAGTACCCGCATCCCCGTGCCGGGGGCCTCGCGCAGTATATGGGCCCACGGAGCCAGGGCTCCGAGGGGCCCCGGGCGGGCCGGGGCGACGAGGACGGCGACCCTTAAACCCACCGCCTCTGAGTTTGTTCCCAGCCCGCAGGTGCCAGGGGCCGAGGGAGCCGTTGGAATGGAGGAGGAGACCACCGCCGGAGCCCCAGGAGACGGAGCCGCCACCCCGAGGCCAGCCACAAGGGCCGGGCGAATCCCGCGGACCCGCGGCGATACTCGTGGGGGCAACCCAGGCGAGGTGCTCAAGTCAACCCGGGACGGGGACTGGCACCCCGGGGGCTATGTGGTGCCACAGCGACGGGGCCGCTCTGCCGAGCCAGGAGCCGCCCGGCTTCCCCCACCGCACTGCCCCCATCACCCGCCCACATAAGCACACACCCGCACGCATCCCCCCCCCCCCCCATAGAGCTGGAAGGGAAGGTTACCTGATCGACCGGTTTTTATCCGAGAGACCCTTATCGGGATTAATTCTCACGGTTTCCGGCGATCAGGGAATTGGATGACCTCCCCGTGCTACGTGGTACCGCGGCGCTGCTGCCGGCCTTAATATGGTGTGGTCGCGGCGTGGGGCATTCGGCCACCGCGGTTGAGGCGCATTTCCCCCACACACACCCCACGAGTCGACGGGGCAAGCAGGGAGGCACGAGACAGCATGAATAGCGGGNTCACAGGGCTGTTGCGCATAGTCATGGAGGGTTGGGATAATTGCGCTTGAGCGCGCAGGCCCATTGTTGGAAGGGTAAGGGAGTAATTAGGATGTACGCCGCCAACGTCGCGCACTGATTAGCATATCAACAGCGCCCGGGAACCGCCGTGCGCGGGCTTGGGTGCACGAGCCCATTGTTCAGCGCAGCATCCCCTTGAGGTAGGGAGGATAAATAGAGGAGCGGAGAGGGGAAATCGCCCTTCTCTCCAGGCCAGCGGACCAGCAGGAGTTCCAGCCAGCGACCCGGACGTCCGTGCGACGCATCGAGGTACGCTGTTAGCGCAGAGCAGCGAACCTCCGCGGGCACCAAACAGTGAGTGGGGAGGTGAAGTAGGGTATCGTAAGCCGATAAATAGGGAATAGGTACAGGTTTAGTGGAATAGGCCAGCCTCGTCGACTCACTGATTCCACATCAATTCGCAGGTGGCATATAATAAATCATTAATAGCGAAGCGTGGTCTCGCGTGATCTTGTCGTGCAGTGTGAGCGTGTGGGTGCGCTGTGTGCACAGTGGTTCGCCACGTGAGTGAGCGCTGCGCGGAGCTGAGCGCGCGGGTTGCGCGTGGGTACGCAGTGATTCTGTGGTGCTGCGGCTCGCCTCGGGGAGCGCTGCGCAGAGCGGTGCGAGAGTGGGTGTCGCGTGTGTTCACTCCGTGTGTGATACAGGTGCGCGAGTATAACGTGAGTTGAGTTGGAGTGCGCGGAGCGGCGTGTGTGTGGGCGTGCGTGCGTAATCGGCGTCCCCCAGGTGCGCGCTCATAACGTGAGCGGCCAGCAGGCGGCGAGCGCGGCGCAAGAGTGGGTATCGCGTGTGGAGCTGTATGCGTGTGTGCGCGCACGTTCACTACGTGTATAATACGGATGCGCATTGGAACGTGCCGCACAGGGCTATACTGCGAGCACGGCGTTTGATCGACGATGATGTGCGCACGTATGCTCGCAGCGTGGGAGCGCGGCGCGAGGCTGTAACCGTAGGGGCGTCGCGTTCGAATGCCGGCGAAACCGTAGCGGGTAATAGGGAGGTGGGTAACGTAAACGAATAGGGGATGCAGGCGGGAGGACCCCGGGGGCCGACGGCCCCACACTATCACCCGCCACGGCGGGCGCGCGTGTGCGAGCAACACCACTGCCTCTGACCTCTGACCCCCCCCCCCCGTTCAGCACGTGTGATTGTTGCGGGGGATAGTGCGAGCGGAGGCGTCGCGTGTGATTGGTTGAGAAGCGACAGGGTGATTTCAGACGGCCGTGCGCCAGCCCCGAGCTATGCCTCACAGGCAGGATCCGCGGACTCGCGGAGGTGCGGCTCAGCGAGGAGAGCCGGCGAGCGGCAGCCCTTCCTCCGCCAGTGAGGACCTTGGCAGCAGCAGCTCTCACGCGAGTGAGGGGTCCAGAGACGGCGGCCCCCCTCTGGCCGACCCCTTGCCGAGAGGGCACCCGTGGGCCAGCGACCCTAACAAAGAGATGCATCCATAGAAATCGTCTGAAACTACGTGGTCAAAGAATATGTTAAGTAATGTAGCAGCCAGAGGACATCCGTGTTGCACCTTACTCACATATTATAGCATCCACGATGTCGATTTCCCATGAACACAGCAGTTGTTTTTCTATTGTTTATAAATGCTTTCATTACTGTAACTATGTTTTTATTTAGCTTTTGTCATTTTGGTGATCCAGGTCTCTCTTGCAAATGAGAATCATCCTAGTCTCTTTAGTTCTCGCCTGTTTTAACTAAATAAATTAGTACTCACTCGATTATGAACTCACCCATTTCCCTTACTTTATGACTCACATAAATACGTCCTCTCCCTCCTCATGAGTCAATATTGACCTGATAACCCAGGAGATCATTCACTGTGCCAACATCACTCACGCACTATTTCACAATCTCACCAATGACCTACTCATTCCATCACTCACTACCTTACTCACCATCCGCTTCCCTCATTGACCCACTGGTAAAATGGAAATACGCAGTCTAACACTCACATGTGTAAAGAAGCTCCTTCGCAGGTTAGATTTTCTAGATTATTTATTTCACGATAACGTATTTACAACGCAAGAGTACGACTCACACGAACCTTCCCTCGTACAGTACCCTGCACCTGTTTCCTACAGAGTTAGACTGATGGCCTTAATCTAAGTTGTCTTGTGGTTGTTGTTGGTTGTTTGACTTGCATCCCACTGGAATTTTAGCACACAACGTTCGTGTACGGTGTTTTTCTGCAATATTTAGCTGTCTTTTCTTGGAATTTCTGTTTGCACTCAGTCACATTCACTTTAAGATGTTTTTTGTTCATGTTTTTGTTTGTTGCGGTTGCACCCGATTCAAGAGCCGAATGGTTTACCTTCTTTATGACTCTGATGTTTCCAACTTACCTGCCTATGTCAGCTGTTATTTCCGATTCTTTGTGTCTCTATTTATGCCTCTCTCTTAGATCTCTCATGCTCACATGTCCTTTGCATTGCACCTTAATGCTTTTGGATTGCACTCTAATGCTCACATGTCCTTTGGATTGCACTCTCATGCTCACATCTCCTTTGGATTGTACTCTCATGCCTTTGGATTGCACCACTCTTCGATCTTACATTAACATGCTAATCTCTCACATTAACATAGCCACTTCCGTGCCCTCGTTGAGGAGGCTGCTCTCCTTTATTATATTTACATGCTAATTTGTAACATCAACATGACTAGCCCCGCCCACTTCTTTATGACCCTTGGGCTACACCCATTTCAAACCTTTTTAAACAGTCTGCCTCAGCAGCAGATCATGCTGTCCCTCTGATGACAGATGCTTGTGTGTCTCCCAAAACGTCGTGATTTATTTTATTTTATACCTACGTGACTTTACCAAACGAACCAAAGAGTATGGAAGATACCAAGTCAGCTTCATCCCAATTGTGGTGTTTGGGAGAAAGTTCATCTATGAGTATATATAGACTAGCTGACAGATATGAAGTTACTCCTTTGGTAGTAATATACGACAAAAACAAAAATAAATGTATACCCATTGTCATACCACTGATGGGTGAAGTCTTCCCATACTGGATCAGTCATGAAGATTGTTTCACCATACGCCATCATGCTTCTCAACGTGGATTGATGACGAAAAAGCTCATGGCCAGTTTGTTTGATGTTAACTATGACCGAGAATCAAACTCAAGTGGCCTGATTCATAGTGCAATGCACAAACCATTGTGCCACCGTTCCACTCGTATGTACAAGTTAACAGGGAAATTAAAAACGATGCCATGTTTTTTTTTACTGTCAATAAAATGAGAAAATAACATTGCCACGTTGGTCAATCCGTCGTCTGGAAATTACGAGATGTACAAGTCTAAAGTTTTAGGCATATATGCAGAGAAGGGTTTTGGTAGTTGGACGATTTCAGAATGGGTGGCAGGTGACAATCCTAATCAAATGCCATTTTCCAGATCGTGTGTATAGGTCTGTTGTAGACAAAAAACAACGGCCTGCTGATAAAGCATGTCCTGCATTCTTACATGTGTAAAGAAGCTCCTTCGCAGGTTCCATTTTCTAGATTATTTATTCCCCACAATAACATATTTACAAGGTGAGAGTACGACTCACACGTTGCACAAGGCTATGACAATCTGCAGTCCCGGTGGTTTCTAATAGAGTAGATTAATCTCGAACAGTCTTTCTTGATGGTTTCCACCATGTAGATTTCCAACAGTCGGCCCCGATGTCGTCCGCCTGCAGTTGTTCTTCAGTCCCCAAGGCATCGCCCCGTTTGCGGGCCTCGCTCCCCCTTATATACCCACACGGCCACGCCGTGGTAACTTCCAGCACTTTCCCCCGGTAGATTCTCTCAGCAGACACTACCGTCTTCTACTTCACTTCTCTTGGATGGCAAAGGTTACAGTGGGGGCAGTGGAGATAGGTGTAAACAGATACAGGGTACTGTACGGGGGAAGGTTCGTGGGAGTCATACTCTTGCGTTGTAAATACGTTATCGTGAAAAAGATAATCTAGAAAATGGAACCTGCAAAGGAGCTTATTTACACATGTGAGTGTAAGCCTGAGTACAATCTCATCTGTTGTTGCTGTAGAGTATTTTCATTTTACCAGTGGGTCAATGAGGGAAGGGGATGGTGATAGGATGGATGGGTCATTCGTGAGAGCGATAAATAGTGCGTGAGTGAGGTTGACACACTGAATGATCGGGTGATTGTGTGAATGATCAGATTAATATATGACTCATGAGGAGGGAAAGGGAGTATTTACGTGAGTCATAGAGTAAGGGAAGTGGGTGGGTTCATAATGGAGTGAGTGAGTACAAGTTTATTTAGTTGAACTTGGCGAGAACTAAAGAGACCAGCATGAGTCTCATTTGCAAGAGAAACCTGGATCACCCAAATGACCAAAGCTACATAAAAACACAGAGTTACAGTAATGAAGGCAAATATATATTATACAAAACAACTGCTGCATCACATGGGAAATCGACGTAATGGAGTTAAGGGATGATGGAATACGTGAGTAATGTGCGACACGGATGTCCTCTGGCCCCTACACGACTTAACATTTTCTTTGACTACGTAGTTTGAGACGATTTCTATGGATGTACCTGTAGAATTTCTATCTGGTATAGTTATAATGGTAGGCTGATCGATGCCCAAGTCCGGTCATGGTATGGCTCTCTATTGTGAAACCAAATCATGAATGCGGATTATCTGGTGATTACTGCCCACTCTAAGGAGGAGTTGGAGACACTATAGCTAAACATGGAACATGTTACTAAAATATGGGCCGTTACCATCAGCCCTACAAAAACAAATCACGTCCCTGGGTATTCTCCCTCTCCCTTCCTCAATTTTGGGCAGTTGCAGAGAGAGTGGAGTGGGCAGTGTGCTGATGACCAACTCCGTTTTGGGAGCTGAGGTCTCACTTTAAATAATTCGAGCAGCATTATATTTTCATCAGCGACTGAACATTGTGTGGAAGCTACCTGGCATGTTACTCCATACAAATCTTCATGTCTTCTCGGCCACAGTTATACCCTCCCTTATCTCTCTCGAAATGAACATCTGCGCTGGTTTGAAACATTTAGGATAGCTTGCCTACGATCTATCCAGGGTTTAACCAGACTGGACTATTAGGAACTCACAGATTCCTGGAATATCTGGACAAATGCCCATCTGTGGGCTCCTCCGGTAAGCGAGGCTGCGTTGGTTGTGTCATGTAGTCCGTATGCACAGCCACCTTATCCCCAAGCAGCTTCAATTTGGCTGGATAGATGGCACTAAATGGGCACGGTATGGGCTAGAGAAGAGATGGACTGATGTGGTACAGAAGGATGTGGAGCTGATTGGACTTATTAATGACTGGTATCAGCATTGTCACGATCGGCTTCTGTGGAGGAGGTTCATGAAAGGCGCTGCTGGGGAGGTGGAGGCAGTCGTCTCCCATCAACAGCATAGGGCAGAGGAGCGAGGCTCAAAACAACGAGCAGAGCGCCAAACAACTGAAACAAATAAAGTTGGCACAGTGGGGAGCACGGCTGTTGCATCTACCCAACATCTTCCTGCGTCTATTACAGTACATGACCTCCTGCCAGCTAGCCTCGACACTTCACGTGGCCTCAAAATGCACCGAGTATGGCACAGGTGCTGTGGGGATGTCCCCGGCACTTAGGGGTGAACGACGGTTGTGGTTGAGACGAGGCAAAAAAAAAAGACGTTTCTGGTGTTGGTGTGGACCAATCAGTTTCAAGGACAATGCATATATTATCAGTGTATTTTGTGTTTGCATTTTGACCACAAGTATTGTGGTTAATGCACACATGATTCCTCGTAAAAAGGTTTCAGTTTTGTTGCCAAAATAAAGGGTAAAAATCCTATTATATTTTGGAACTGGCAAAGGAGGTCGAATGATGAAGACGGTTGTTGTGTTTTTATTGTGCGTGTGTGCACGGACGCATGTACGCTTGTGAGTCTTGTGTATGGAGAGAGATAGAAAGGCAGCCGGGCGTGGTGCTGGCCATTCACCCCGTGTGCCATTCCGGGCTTCATAGGCGCTGCTCGCTAACAGCACTTGCCCCAACATTCTGGTAACGCTATACGGGGGATGATTGTCGCTGTTGTGTGTGCGGGCATTCACCCCCCTCCCACCGCACCCCGTGTGTGCAGTTGTAGGGACTCATTACGCCTCCTTCCGACAAGCAGGTAGCATCCAGACTCAAGGTAAGTGATAATAAAAATATTTTATTTCATTTATGTAACTTTATGTTTTGTTCACGATACAGTATTAGTGTTACATGCAAATGTACAATATTTTGTCTTATTTATGACTTTGACAATGCTTCCCTTTTGTTGAACCGTAATATCTTTAAAAACTTACAGTATGTGAATTTAAATACAGTACACTGTTGTATTCAGACTTATGAACCGTAAGACTTACGGACAGATCTCCAGAATGGAACCCATAATTTGTACTATTCGCTAACAGCACCTCTCATTGGTACGGTTAACTACATACGATGCAAAGTAAATTCAACATAGATACATATATATTGCACAGCACTTTCCCCAATAGTCTATTGATGCTATATGGGACGTTTGTCTTTGTGAGAAATGTTTTAATTGGGGCGGTGTCATTTTCACAATTTCCCCAATGTTTTTAAATGGTCGACTTGCGCTTCAGCCATTTTCGGACCCAATTAATACATCTCTTCATCATCTTGGGCTTGGTGGCGGTGGTGGCAGCGGCGGTGGCAGTTGCATCGGTGGTGGTGGCATCTTTGTCCATTTGAGAAATAGCGCATTTCAGCTCTTTCAGCTGTCTACTAAGATGCAGGCACTCTTTGTGCATCTTCTCTTCCCCGTGCCACTTGTCCTCATGACGCACCAGCTTTCTGTGCAGCCTAAACTGTACCTGCCCTCTCTGCGGATTCAGGAGGTTCAACTCCCTCAGGTGGGTGCGCAGCGACCTACAGAGACCTTTTATGTTTACAGCGAAAGCGACCTTTGCCGTTGGGCTGCATTGCAGTCTCGGATAAAATCCGCACAGAGAGACGCACGCTCCGAGCAAGGCACTCACTGTAAAAACCGAGACTGGGGTTAATTAATGTTTAGTAAATATATAGGAGTAGCCTATACATAAAAATAATGCATATGTGTAGTTTAGAATCACATTGAGCTGAATTCAACACCTATTAGTTATTAATTGTATTTTACTCAGTTTTGTTCAAATTAAATCAGCCATCAATAACTGAGTAGAATTTAATTGTATTTTATCAGGAAAGTCAAAAATGCCAAAAATTGATTAATTTTACTAACCGGGAGGTTTTTGAATTTAATAATGTTACACTCCCGCCCAACTCGAGGCATTTTTTCGCGCCACGTGCATGTCAACCATCTTCTTCAACAGACACGTTTCAGGGACCGCCGTTCTCCCAAAGGTAAGACATGTTTTATTATTTTAGCGAACAATTTTTTAACAAAGGTGTGGTAGCAGTTGAACATTGTTTTATGTTACTGCATGCTACCAGCATGCCAATTTAACTGGCTGTAACGTATATCAGAATTAACTAGCACAACGTTAGGCCTTTGGAAGTCAGTCTGATTCGACTAAAAGCACGAGACTATAATTTTTGTTCCGCACACGAAAAAGTAACGTGCGTGATTAAAACTAGACTATATTCATTCGGATCACAGCGTGTACCGAACCAAAAGTCCTGTACCTGCCGTTACACCTCCAGTATATTATATCTTGGTGTTGATGTACGTACAGTATGCTAACGTTAGCTAGCTTGCCACCAGTCAGTTAGCGTCACCCTTACGTTGTGGCTAGCTTGTTGTGTAGTTGCTAGCTAGCTAGATGATGTGAGTGACAAGAAGTTGATGTGCTAAATGTGAGCATGAAAATTTGAATATTAAAAATAATAAAGAATTATCTTGTAAATGCGATTCTATTGTCCTCATGTGATTAGAGACCTGGTGGCCTTGCATCTGATACATGGACCTTTTTTTACCTCAGGTTTTTGCTTATGGAATGGAAGTGTAAGATCTGCAAGTCTTTGTCTGCCACAAAAGGAAATCTACTAAAGCATTGCAGACAACACGCAATATTTGGTCGTGGCCAATCCCAGCCATGCCTATATGACAGTTGCCCTTGCACATTTAAAACGCAGAGTGCCCTTCGCACACATTTGTCCAGATACCATTCAGATGAAGAAAGTCTACGGTCAGGAAACATCTCTGCTTTTAAGTGTTTAGTTTGCAATGCTTTTGTTCTATAGAGAAGGACTACTTTCAGCATATTGGAAATCATCTGAAGAGCCACGAAACTGTCTTTTGTGTATTTGAAGGATGCAGCTTTCAGACAAATATATACAATACATTTCTAAAACACAAAAGCAAAAGACACAAATCCTATTCTTTGAGTGATTTTAAGAAAGATGTGTATGAGAGTCGCCATAATCAGACTGTTGACCATTCTGATTTACCAGAGGCCAATGATGGTGAGGGCACTAGTTTAGATTGTGATCAGGAAAGTGCATCATACTTAGTTTTTCAAAGAATTGGCTTACTTCTGCTGAAGCTAGAAACCATCTATAATGCCTTAGTGAAGTGCATTGATGCCTTGGTTGAAGACCTTCAGTTCATTTCATCTTCAGTATCAGTTGCAGTTGTTAGAAACATACTAGATTCAACATTGAAGGTGAATAAATGCATTGTTGACCAGGCCATCGTAACTGAATTGTCAGCAGTTGTGCAACTTCCATCCCATTAGTACAGCACTTGGAGCAGGTGGTCCACTTGGTTCGGCTTTTAAGAGAAGAAAGTATTTTAAGGTGCATTTCCAGTGTGTTGATAGCATTGAATATATTATTGATACTGAAAAGAACAAGACCTTTCAATATGTGCCTATTCTCCAGACTTTGCAGGAAGTCTTGAAGAATGAAGACATTGCAGAAATAATTTTATCCAGAAAATCAAATAGTACTGGATATATTAAGTCAATTTTTGATGGAAAATCCTTCAAGCAAAATGTATTTTATGCTGGGGAAGAAACAAGACTGTCTATAATCCTTTACGTTGACGACTTTGAAGTGTGTAACCCACTAGGAACTTCGAGAAAAAAAAAAAAATAACAGCTGTTTATTGGGTTTTGGCAAATGTTCCAACAAAGTTGCAATCTGCATTAACGTCAATACACCTAGCTTTACTTTGCAAAGCTGTTGATGTCAAACAGTTTGAATACAGAGCAGTTTTGGAACCACTCTTGAAGGATCTTGTCATTCTAGAACAGGAAGGGATTTTCATTTCCAGTGTTGGAAAAAACATTAAAGGGACAATACATTGTGTTGTAGCTGACAATCTCGATGCATATTCTATCAGTGGACTAGTTGAATGTTTCAAGGGGCCGTACATCTGTAGATTTTGTCTTGGACATTCTTCAGAGTACCAGACACACGAAGTGCGGACCGGAGTGTTTCCACCTCGGACAAAGAAGGAACATAGTTTGCATGTGCAAACTGAGAGAAAATCCAAATGTTACTCATTGCTTTGGCGTAAAGCGGTCGTGTCCATTGACTGATAAATTAAATCACTTTCATTTTGAGTCTGGGTACCCACCAGATGTACTACATGACCTTTTGGAAGGCATAGTCCCAAGGGAACTAGCATTGTATTTTCAGATTTTCACCAAGAAGAAGTACTTCAGTTTGACTGAGCTTAACGAGTTAATAACTGAGTCTGACTGTCAAAGTTCTGCGTTATAGGCCTATACATCTGATAGGCTATCAGAGAATGCACTGATTTGTTATTGAAAGCTATCTTTATTTTTGTTTAATGTTTCTTGGGTGTTCTAACATTGTGCTTTCTTCTGATGTGACGCTGACCTAGGCCATTGCAAGTGTTTGTTCTAAAGGAATAGATGTAAGATGCATAGAACATCTGTAGGCTGTGCTAGTTTACTTGTTAGAAAGCCATGCTTGTACTGTAATTATGCATGTTAAAAAAGATAGGTCCACCCGAATTGTGGATTATGGCTACTAGTATAAGTACAGGGAATGCAAGTCAATTCACGTGATGTTTTAATCTCTTTTAGCTGTTTGAAAAACATATTGGCCCTTAGGATTTCAATTTGCGCATATAAAAAAGAAATATGAAAGTTTTTTACAGATTTTTTTTAAACATTGTCGTAATTTAAATGTGCTAAAAAGACTAAACCTTGAATCACATCCAAAAAAGTAATCTGTGCCTGTAATGCCCACAAATTATAAATACCTCCAGTATTGTATCCCTATTGTACACATACATGATTTCTGTCTTTGTTTTGTACTTGTATATGTTGGATAAACATGTTGAGACAAAATTGCACGAATAAATGTTAACCTGCGGTTCCTTTTCATGGTTCTTATCTTTTTCATGGTGATCGGTTGACTTAACGTAAGTGAATTGTGGCACCACGAAGGCATGATATTGGGTGGATTAGAAATAGAAAAGTTATGGCAACAGACATTCAATATAAGTATTTTATTTAGTAAATCCAAATCATATTTAGTAAGCTTATATCAATTTCACCCAGACAATTAGTAAATGTAAATCAATTTCACCCAGATCATTAATAAATATTAATCAGATTCCACCAGATATTTAGTAAATCTAAATTACCATTGCTCAGATATTAAGTAAATATAAATCACTTTTCCTTGAAAATCTATTTGGATTTACACAATTTTTTTCAGGCTATATAACTCATCATTTGGAATCATATTACTAAATCCAACACATTTTAACTGTTGCTTTTATTACCATGTACTTATTTTTNATTATGATTTTTTAGTTAATTTATTCAACACTTTTTATTCAAAGTTGTAGTGCTTAAAATCTACTCAATTATATTACGTGTCACTTTGTTGCCATAATTTTTTAAGTAACAATGTGTCACATTTTTTACAGTGCTCTTTCTTCTTCTTCTTGGGCTTGGTGGCGGTGGTGGCAGAAGTGGTGGTGGAAACGGTTGCGGTGGTTGAAGCTGTGGCAGCGGCGGTGGAAGTGGCGTCGGTGGTGGTAGCATCATTGTACATTTGAGACACGGCGCATTTCAATTCTATCAGCTGGCTACTGAGATGCAGGTTCTCTTCGTGCAGCCACTCCTCTTCCCATGCCACATATCCTCGTTACGCACCAGCTTCCCACGCAGCCTAAACTGTTCCTGCCCTCTCTGCGGATTCAGGAAGTTCAACTCACTCAGGTAGGTGCGCAGCGACCTACGGAGATATTCGTTTTTACGGCGCAGGGACATTTTCCGCTGCGCTGCATTGCAATCTCGGAGAAAAGCCGCAGGGAGAGACTTGCGCTCCAGCAAGGCCCTCTCGTGGACTCCAGCTCCAACTGGCGCTCTTTAAGCTGTTGATCCAGGCCCCTGTTCTCTCTCTGGAGAGTCTCTCGATTCTCCATCAACTCCTCCTGCTGATGCTGTAGCTTCAGACGGAGCATCTGGTTCTTCTGACAGAGCTCCGCATTCTGCAGGCCCATCCTCTCCGTTTGCAGCGCTGTGGTCTCGCGGTCAACGTCTGAGATGGATGGAAAGCGTCAAAAGAAGACAAATGAAGATCCCCACACCAAACAGGGCCAAGAGCAGACGCCAACGATCAGCAGCGCCATGCTCAGCTCGTGTTGACGGCACGCGGGACAGAAGCAAGTGTGAGACACGTCACGAAGGGGCGTGTCATTTATCGAGGCGTCATCACCGGATGTGACGTACACTATGACGTAACAGCCTTCCATGCCCGCACTTCCTGTCAATCATTTCGCACCACGTGACGCCACAGCCCCTCCCCTAACCGTACAGCCCTCCCCTACTCTTCTTCCGTCCTCCCCACGTGACGCGAAGCGAGCCAATCACGCGAGAGGCGGCGCGTGGTCGGCCCGCGTCCGCTTCCCGCCATTCTTGCAATGGGCGGCGGGGACGCGGGGGGCGGAGGGGGCGGGGCTGAGTCCACCCACGTCGCGAGCGGGAGGAGGAGGACGAGGGGAGGGCCAGGAGCGGGAGGGGGGAGCCGCGGCGCCACGTGGAGACCGCGATAGCAGCAGCAGCAGGTGGTGGTGTTTGTGGTTGGAGGCACGGGAGAGGTGGTGGTGGTGTTTGTGGTTGGAGGCACGGGAGAGGTGGTGTTGTGGTTGGAGGCACGGGAGAGGTGGTGGTGGTGTTTGTGGTTGGAGGCACGGGAGAGGTGGTGGTGGTGTTTGTGGTTGGAGGCACGGGAGAGGTGGTGGTGGTGTTTGTGGTTGGAGGCACGGGAGAGGTGGTGTTTGTGGTTGGAGGCACGGGAGAGGTGGTGGTGGTGTTTGTGTTTGGAGGCACGGGAGAGGTGGTGGTGGTGTTTGTGGTTGGAGGCACGGGAGAGGTGGTGGTGGTGTTTGTGGTTGGAGACACGGGAGAGGTGGTGGTGGTGTTTGTGGTTGGAGGCACGGGAGAGGTGGTGGTGGTGTTTGTGGTTGGAGGCACGGGAGAGGTGGTGAGTGCCGGGTAATTGGGGGGGGGGAAGGTGAGTTCATGAGGAGAATTAATAGGTGAGGTGAGTGAGTGAGTTAATGAGAATTAATAGGTGAGTGAGTTAATGAGGAGAATTAACAGGTGAAGAGTGAGCGAGTCAGAGGGTGAGGGGCAGTGCACGAGAGGGAGATTGGGGCTGAGTGAGTGGACGGTAAAGGTCTCTACAGAGAGACGTGATAAGCGCTGGAAGCTCATTTGTGGCAAGTTTATGGTGCTTGCTTCATTATATTTCCATGTATTCTTTATTCGAATATACTGTTGCTTATAACAGAGATAATTTTAGTCCGATTTTTTCACGTTTTACCTGAAGGGGAAACTTATTACAGACGAGTTATGTATTTTAAATCAATAACAGAGATAACAGCACGAGAATGACAGGCAAGGTGGTCTCTCGTCTAAATAAGAAGGGTCTAAGTTTAGTTCCAATTGAATTTTTATTTTTAAACAGGTGAGACCCCAAGAGACTAGGATAATCTGATTTATGAGAGCAACCTGGGGCATCAGTCTGCCATGCCAGGGGTGATTGTTGCTGTGTTAGTCTATCTCTACGTGTGAGTCTGTGTCTATGTGAGTGTGTGAGTCAGTATCTGTGTTAGTCTGTGTCTATGTGAGTGTGTGAGTCAGTATCTGTGTTAGTCTGTATCTACGTGTGAGTCTATGTGTCTGTGTGAGTGTGTGAGTCAGTATCTGTGTTGGTCTGTCTCTACGTGTGAGTCTATGTGTCTATGTGAGTGTGAGAGTCAATATCTGTGTTAGTGACGATTGGGTGGGGAGGAGGAGGTGCACGAGGGCATTTGGGTAGCGGGTAACAGGGAGGGCGTTTTAGTGGAGAAGCTGCCTCCTCTCTCGTTGAGCTCAGTCTGCTAGGTGGGGAGAGTGCAGGAATATCCCAACTGCTTGAATATTGAAGGTGGTGAAATCGACTGACGTACATTTGTTAGCGAATTCAAGGGAAATTCACCGCGTTGAACAGTTCAGATGGCTGGGGGAAGTGGAGTTCCAGACATTGAGAAGCAGCGAAAAATAAGCACCTTGCCCAATGTGCAATCCTTGTGTGTCCACCAGGTGGTGAACCGCTCCCCTCAGTTAACAAAATAAGAAGAGATGTCCCCTTCATATAAATCTTGCTTGTTTTGTGTTATGTATGATATAATTTGTTTTACGGAATTAAAAAACATTATTCAAGGGAAGGTCCTTGCCTTCAACATCTGGAAGTTCACCAGCGCTGATTCAGGCCACCCTCTCTGCTGATGGGATACTGAATGTCGAAACGTGTCCAGAGTTTGCTTGTACTGAATAATTGTTGCTGATTAGATGCATTTCAGAAGAAAGAGGGGCCAATGGGTTCTGTAAAAATACTTATATTTTTGTAAATGTGAAAGACGAATATATGATGGATACATTGTTACTTATATTCCTGGGCATAGCATCACTGTCACCTCCAGTAATTTGTCTGTTTTTCATCTTTCAGTAACAGAGAAAATTCCCGTGTGTTTCGTTTACGACCATCAAATACCTCGTTTGGTAGCTGTGCAATATTCCTTCAGTACCCTGGACTCGTTCTCTGCAATGTCGATGTTTTTGTCTCTTGCTTTTGTTGTTGCTGTGCTCCTGCACCATGGGTCTCCCTTGTAAAATTTCTAAACTGAACATCCGCGTAACAAATCAAATAAGCCTAAACTCAGTGATATATTAGTCTGCACGGCTACACTCAGTGGTTAATTTCAGCCAGGTAACTTCGGAACGATGTTTCCGGAATAATTTTTACCACGCCACATCCATCTCGCCTTACTATATCCTGCTTTTAAACTGTTCATAGGATTAGAGGACTGTAGAATATAGGTGTATTACTGACATGTGATAGTAAGATAATTGTTTTTTTACCCTTTTATCTGGCAACAAAACTGACACCTTTTTTACAAGGAGTCATGTTGGCATAGACCACAATACCTGCAGTCGTAATGCAAACAAAAAACATAACTCTGATAATGTATGCACTGTCCTTGAAGTTGATTGGTCCACACCCGAGACAGCTTTCCTTAGAGCCTAGTCTCACATGGTGTTGGACCAGATGACGCCAAAAGGCGTCATCTGACTCCTTGTAAAAAAGGTGTCAGTTTTGTTGCCAGATAAAAGGGTAAAAAAACAATTATCATATTTTTCTACTGGCAAATGAGGTTCCAATGGTGATGTGATAGTAACTTATGCCGCTCACCCATCTTACTCCAAGATGGCCCATCAGCATTGCGGAAAATATCGAGTGAGCAATGAAGCCCTACAGGCATTAGAATGGCATTATGTCACGCTTTAGCCAAATTGTAATTAGAGGGTAATACGAAGGCAAGTGAAGTGTGGAAGAGTGAATTAGCCACAGTACTGCTGTGTCTCTGGCAAGTGCACCTGTGTGTGAAGAGGAGTCGACAAACTGAATTCAGTTGCAGAAAGATGGCCACTTGTATCAATGCATACACCATGCACATACATGTGCACAAACCCCAGGCACATGTACAAACTTTCAATAATACGCATATGTATATACAGTGAGGGAAAAAAGTATTTGATCCCCTGCTGATTTTGTACGTTTTCCCACTGACAAAGAAATGATCAGTCTATAATTTTAATGGTAGGTTTATTTGAACAGTGAGAGACAGAATAACAACAACAAAATCCAGAAAAACGCACGTCAAAAATGTTATAAATTGATTTGCATTTTAATGAGGTAAATAGGTATTTGACCCCCTCACAATCAGAAAGATTTCTGGCTCCCAAGTGTCTTTTATACAGGTAACGAGCTGAGATTAGAAGCACACTCTTAAAGGGAGTGCTCCTAATCTCAGCTTGTTACCTGTATAAAAGACACCTGTTCACAGAAACATTTAATCAAACAGATTCCAAACTCTCCACCATCGCCAAGACCAAAGAGCTCTCCAACGATGTCAGGGACAAAATTGTAGACCTACACAAGGCTGGAATGGGCTACAAGACCATCGCCAAGCAGCTTGGTGAGAAGGTGACAACAGTTGGTGCGATTATTCGCAAATGTCAGAAACACAAAAGAACTGTCAATCTCCCTCGGCCTGGGGCTCCATGCAAGATCTCACCTCGTGGAGTTGCAATGATCATGAGAACGGTGAGGAATCAGCCCAGAACTACACGGGAGGATCTTGTCAATGATCTCAAGGCAGCTGGGACCATAGTCACCAAGAAAACAGTTGGTAACACACTACGCCGTGAAAGACTGAAATCCTGCAGCGCCCGCAAGGTCCCCCTGCTCAAGAGAGCACATATACATGCCCGTCTGAAGTTTACCAATGAATATCTGAATGATTCAGATGACAACTGGGTGAAAGTGTTGTGGTCAGATGAGACCAAAATTGAGCTCTTTGGCATCAACTCAACTCGCCGTGTTTGGAGGAGGAGGAATGCTGCCTATGACCCCAAGAACACGATCCCCACCGTCAAACATGGAGGTGGAAACATTATGCTTTGGGGGTGTTTTTCTGCTAAGGGACAGGACAACTTCACCGCATCAAAGGAACGATGGACGGGGCCATGTACCGTCAAATCTTGGGTGAGAACCTCCTTCCTCAGCCAGGGAATTGAAAATGGGTCGTGGATGGGTATTCCAGCATGACAATGACACAAAACACACGGCCAAGGCAACAAAGGAGTGGCTCAAGAAGAAGCACATTAAGGTCCTGGAGTGGCCTAGCCAGTCTCTAGACCTTAATCCCATAGAATATCTGTGGAGAGAGCTGAAGGTTCGAGTTGCCAAACGTCAGCCTCGAAACCTTAATGACTTGGAGAAGATCTGCAAAGAGGAGTGGGACAAAATCCCTCCTGAGATGTGTGCAAACCTGGTGGCCAACTACAAGAAACGTCTGACCTCTGTGATTGCCAACAAGGGTTTTGCCACCAAGTACTAAGTCATGTTTTGCAAAGAGGTCAAAGACTTATTCCCCTCCTTACAATGCAAATCAATTTATAACATTTTTGACATGCGTTTTTCTGGATTTTGTTGTTGTTATTCTGTCTCTCACTGTTCAAATACACCTACCATTAAAATTATAGACTGATCATTTCTTCGTCAGTGGGCAAACGTACACAATCAGCAGGGGATAAAATACTTTTTTTCCCTCACTGTATACAATGTGTGCATGTATACAAATGAAGTATTCGGAATGACGGCAGGAAACCACTTGACGGGTAGCACACTCTTTATTAAATCTTGACTTGTTTCGATACAACGTGTAGTCTCTATTCTCACACTACACACTCCACTGACACGCGTGGTCACTACTTCTCCGCTACACACTCCACTGACACGTGTAGTTACTATAGCTCACGCTGCATGCTCACACTGCATGCTCACACTGCATGCTCACACTGCACTCCAGCCCCGTAACGTCCCTGGAGCCTACAGACCCACCCAAGCTTGGGCGTGGGTCACAACCTCTGGGTCCCGCGAGCCGGCCCTCACACGGACGTTCGGCCCCGGGTCCCAGGGTCCCGCCTCTGGGTCACACAGAGCCCCGGTCCTTCCAAGGACAGCGGGACTAGGTGCCGCAGGGCCCGATCTCTTCCTCCTCCGTCTTCAGTCTTCGCTGGTCACAACTCTCCGTGCGCTTGTGCGCACCACCTTATATACCCCCCGCTCTCGGGAGACGGGGCGTATGCGGACCTCGACGCGAGCATCCCCCTTAGTTGACCAATCCCCGCACGCTTGTCCCAGGATCCCATCGCTGTCAGCGCGCGTCCTATCACTGCTCGCGCGCGTCACCGATACCCAGCCAATCACAGCCTCATAACTCCCGACCCGCGCTGACCCTGATCCTTCACCGTCAGCGCGCGTCACCAACACACACAGCCAATCACTACGCGCTGGCACACGATCCTTACCCCAGCGCGTATCACCACTACATCACCCCTCCCACATAGCTCGCAGCCGGCCCGGCTGCTAAACAACACAACAGAACACAACATTAACACAACAACAACCCCACCCCCCCAGTGTGCCCCGTAACGCAACAACAACAACACAACAACACAACAACCGACAACCTATATACAAACCGACAAACAAGACAACAAAAGTCGACCACAACACACAATACCAGACAACAAGTTATGTACAAACCGACGAACAATACAATAAAACCAAGTCCCAGAAGGGAACGTGTCCAGCGTCTCTGTGACTGTCGAACCCCCCCTTTCGCTCACTCCTTCACGGGGTGATAGAGCGGTCAGGCGGATGAGGAACGCAGTGACGAGGCGCTCCGGCCGCATCGGCTCCTCATGCGGCAGGTCATGAAAAGTTGCGCGACCTAGCGCGAGTCCGCCTGGCTGGTCCATCGTATGGAACGGGACACTGACGAACGTCCGGTGGCTCCGGCAGCCCTGGAAGGCGCGGATCGGGCCTGGAAGGACCGGCCGCGCTGCGGGGATCCGGCCACCGGTGGTCGGCAGCTGTCAGCTCCGAGACACCTGGAAGCGGATCAGGCGGAGACATGTGAGGATCAGGCGGAGACATTTCCCCCTCGGGTCGTCGGTCACGTCACATGCTCGGCCCTCACGACACAAAGGAGGCCATATGGAGGCGAGAACGGTTTCAGTCGGGAGGGGTGGACGTACCAACGGCGCTTTCCCCATTTTATCTAAACACATTGGGGGCGTGCAACCCGCACAACCTCAACGGGTCCCCGCCATGGCTTCAATAATTTAGGCAACGTAGCCAAAGGTGCCTGAGGGCAGTGCAGCCAGGCCCTATCGCCTGGTTTCCAGTTGTGCACGGACACCTTCCGTGCACGCAACCGCTCGTTGGCAATTTGCCGAGCCCGCGAATTAAGCCGTGTGGCCTCCCGTGCCTCGGTCAGCTTATGAATGTTGAATTTAATATGTTCAGCCAATTTCGAATTCGTTCGTGGCGCGGACAGTCCCAGCTGCATTTCCATGGGCGGGTCGGCTTCCCGACCATACATCAGATAGAATGGGGAAAATCCCGTTGCTGCATGGGGGCCATTCTATACGCGGCGAGGACCCCGGGACCTGCAGGTCCCAGTCAACATGCGCCTCACACACCTGCTGGCACAGCATAGAAGTCAAAGTCCTGTGGAGTCGCTCCACCATCCCGTCTGTCTGTGGGTGGTATGGGGAGGTACGCACCTTCTTAGTACCCAATAGGTCGCACACCTCTTGCAGCAATTTACTAGAAAAATTTTCCCTTGGTCGGTTAGCAAGCGTTCGGGAGCCCCCTTGTCCAAGACGTAGCCCTGGACAAAGGCGTCCGTCACAGCCGCCGCCGACTGGTTGGCGAGTGGCCATGCCATAGGCCACCGGGTAAAGTACTCGACACCAACCAACAGGTACTTATTTCCCCTTGGCGTGACTGGAAAAGGCCCCAAAATATCGAGCGCAACGAGCTCGTTAGTGCGCGAAACCTGAATAGATTGCAGCGGTGGATTTGACGCCACGGCCGGCGGTTTTCGTCTGGCGCAATCAACGCACCCCTTTAGAATGTTCACCACATCACTCCCATCCCCGGCCAATAATAGTCACGCTGAAGCAGGGCAAGCGTTTTGTTGACCCCTAAATGCAAGAGACGTTCATGTGCGGCCAGGACAACTTTCCCCCGCAGAGCGGAAGGCACCACGAGTGCGTGCCGCCGGGACAAATTGTCCCATCTCATTAACAGGCCCTGCTTGAGCACCCAGGAGCCAGTTCGTTCCCGGCCCTCCTCGGGACCCCCACCCTGCGGCGCAGCGCGAGCAGGAGCTGTCAGCCATTTGGAGACGGCCCCACTCAATCAGCGACAATGAGAGCAGCGAGTTCTCTCCTTCAGGGGCAGCGGAACATCGCCGATCGGTGCATCCGCGGTCGCGGCGAACGCCCCCATACTTTCCGCAGCTGGCGGTTTACAGCGCGATGATCCCATTAAGCACGCACATTTGTGACAAGGCGACAATCGCGACAGGGCATCGGCGTTAGTGTGGCGCAACCCCTTTCGGTATGTGGTCGTGAACTGATAGTCCTGGAGGACTTCCAACCACCGTGACAATTGGCCGAGGGTTGGGCAACCCGCAATGAATACTGAAGTGCCGCGTGGTCCGTCCGGACCGTAAAGTGACGGCCATAGAGGTATGGTCTAAGTTGTACAAAAAAAACAATAGCCAGCAACTCGCGACGGGTGACGCAGTAGCGCTGCTCCGCCGGCGACAAAACCCTGCTACCATAGGCGACCACCCTTTCGACTCCTCCGATGACCTGTGAGAGTACCCCCCAATGCCCGTGTTGCTAGCATCCGTGTCTAGCAAGAAGGGACTTGTAAAATCAGGATAACGCAAGGGCGGGGCACCCACCAAGGCGTCCCGGAGGGAGCAGAATGCGGCCTCCTCCTCCGGTCCCCATCGGAACTTGACTCCTTTTGCCGTTAGAGCGTGCAAGGGTTTTGCAATGGTGGCGAAATGCTCAACGAATCGGCGGTAATAAGAAGCAAAACCGATGAATCTGCGCACGTCCGAAACCGACGTGGGCGTTGGCCATAAACTGACACAGTTCGTCTTCGCGGGATCGGTAGAGATCCCCGAAGAATCGACAATGTGGCCCAAGTACCTCACGGACTTACGAAGAAGGTGGCATTTGGCCGGTTTAAACTTTAATTTAGCCGATCGCATCCGCAAGAACACCCTCTCAATCGCTGGAGGTGTTCCTCGAACGTTTTACTGAAAACAATGACATCGTCTAGGTAAATCAAGCAAGTATCCCATTGCAAGCCCGACAAAACCAACTCCATAAGGCGCTGAAACGTCGCGGGAGCGGAGTGAAGACCCATGGGTAACCGGTTAAACTGGAACAGGCCCCCTGGAGTCCGAAATGCCGTCTTGGGTCTAGACTCGTTGTCGAGTGGCAGCTGCCAGAATCCCGACAACAAATCCAGAGTCGAAAAATATCGCGCGCAGATAATGCATCGAGGGACTCGTCCATTCTGGGAGCGGATACGCGTCAGCCACGGATATCTTATTCAGGCGACGGAAATCTACGCAAAATCGCAAGGACCCGTCTTGCTTTTTAACCAGCACAATAGGTGCTCCCCATGGACTGGAAGAAGGCGAAATAATGTCGGCCGCCAGCATATCGTTAACGGCCGACTGAACGTGTTCCTTTTCAACAGGACTCAGCCGGAAGGGATTTAGCCTGACCGGTGCCGCATCGCCTGTTTCAATGTGGTGGTGCAACAGGTCCGTGCACCCAATGTCATATTTATGCTTACTGAAGACGTCAGAAAATTCAATCAGTAACGCACGCAGCGCACCCAACTGTACCGCTGACAAATCGGTCGAGTCCGTGCACAGCGAATCGACCCATTCAAGGTCCTCCCTCGATGGATTGTTCTGCGTCGGGCTTGGGTCAACCTGTGCAACTAGGCGCTCCTCCGCAGGGACCCGTGCCGCGTGAGCTAGCACAGTGCCCTGCTGAATAACGGCCGGCCGCGAACCAGCGTTTAAAACCATCACGAACGGGTCCTTGTCAGCCCGAACCAAAGTGTGAGCCACCGACAAATCGAGACCCCCCACAGCCTATTAGAAGGACCCAAAAGCATGCCTCGTTCCGAGGTCTCTCCAACCAATGGTTTTCTCAACCGGAGGGAATTAACATCTGTGAACCGGGGGCACGTGTACGGTCTGCGTCGCCAGCGCTTGTATCGTAGCGCACGCCGTCCGAATTTTGTAGGATTCGTCAAAATGAAATACGGCGACCCGATGGTAACTCAATGCAACGCTGATCGATGAGAATTTAATGGGCATCTTAGCCAAGAAATCTGTGCCCAACAGACAAGGGACCGCTAAGGAAGAAGAAACGAAAACGGGTCCCGACAATTTAATATTTCCAATGCAAATGGACGCCCTAATTTGGCCGACAAGGCCCAACGAGCCCCATTTGCCGCGTAAAATGGCACGTCGACCGGGAGCAGAGGTCTACATTGGACGGGGAGAATGTTGTAAATGAGGTCTGATATAATAGTCGCCGACGCCCCCGTGTCCACCAACACCTGACCTCGACCCGTCAATGAATCCCGTAACGACCGACGAACCCGCCGACGCAGCCACCATCCTGTGCCCCAACTCAGACCATTCAATGTCCCCTCGGTCCCGCACGAACCCCCTCGCCGAACCGAATCCCGATCCCTAACCGGCCTTCCTCCGCCGCACCGCGACGGCCCATGTGTGTCGTGCATGTAGGCCGAGCATGTGAAGTGCCGCGACTTGCCGGGGTAGTAGGGATGACTTGGGGCCTTGGTCGTCGTCCAGCCGAGGTCCCATGGCGCGCTGACGACGAGCGCGGCAACCGGACGCCACGTGGCCCCGGAGGCCGCAGTTGTAACACGTGATGAGGGACGTCGGAGGTCTCGGTTGCTCCAGCTTGCGGGCCGATCGCAGAGGCGAACGACCTCCCGACCTCCAGTCCCCGGTCGTCCAGCGGTGAACGCCTCCTCTCGTGGGCCGATGACTTGGGGCTCGGTGACGACCGGGCCCAGAGCTGAGGCCACGGCAGCAGTGCAGACGGCCCCTGTTTACGCTGTAGGACCTCGTACGCCTGTATACTTGTTGCGACCCGCAACGAAGAAATATTGACCTCGTCGGCCGTGTTGATGGGGACCCCCAGGTCCTGCGCCAATTTGAGCAGCTGCTCCAAGACATCGCGTCCTGGCCCTCCTCGTCCATACGAGGGAACGCGGCGTCGGCGAGAGCCAACAACGCCGTGCGGTAGGCGAGGGCGGTCTCCGTGTCTGCTTTCCGTCGGGCGTAAAAGTGATGGCGACACGCCGAGGGAGGTCCGTAGACCTTGGCCATGAGACCCAGCGCCGCCTTGAGCGTGGAGCGGTCCGACCTCTGTGCGGACCTGAAGGCCGCGAGCGCGTCGTCGTCCAACATGGCAGGCAGTGCCCGCAGCGCCGTAGCGTCGGACCAGGCCGACATCTTCTGATGCGCCAGAACCTGCGCTGGAATGCGCCCCAGTCCCGCCCTCCGCCTTGAAGGCTGACAATGTGGAAGGCGCTGCTGGAAAATGAAGTCGTCCTCTGCCACGTGGTTCCTCTCTGCCGCACCGTCGGTCTGCAAGATGGCGGCCCCAATGGCGGGCGGCTGATGCGGTCCGCGGCGCGCGCTGATGACGTGAGCGGGCGCGCATGGAGAACCGCCGCACGTGTTGCTCGCCGTTCCCGCCAAAAGATGGCCGCGCAGTTGAAATGGCGGGAATCGCCAAGTCATTTTGGCGGGAATCTGCGGGCCGCGCTTGCTGAATGTCCGTCGACGTCCCCGCTCCTCCCGCTGTGTTGATTTCTGCCAGGATGGACGCGGCGGCGAACAGCAGCTCTGCCAGACGGGAGTGCGCCTCACGGAGTCCAGCATCGGTCCCGGTCGCTCGTCCGGCGCCCTCGTCGGGTCCTGCGCCATCGGCATATCCTCGTCCTCACCCCCCGATGCCAGCTGGCCCGAGTCGTCAAGGTTATCCTCGCGGTCAATCCCGTGGGTCGACGGGTCTTCCTTGTATCCATGCCTGGAAGACTGTTTCACTTCTGACGCCAGTTGAAGTATTCGGAATGATGGCAGGAAACCACTTGACGGGTAGCACACTCTTTTATAAAATCTTGACTTGTTCGATACAACGTGTGGTCTCTATTCTCACACTCCACTGACACGTGTGGTCACTACTTCTCCGCTACACACTCCACTGACACGTGTAGTTACTATAGCTCACGCTGCATGCTCACACTGCATGCTCACACTGCATGCTCACACTGCACTCCAGCCCGTAACGTCCTTGGAGCCTACAGACCCACCCCAAGCTTGGGCGTGGGTCACAACCTCTGGGTCCCGCGAGCCGGCCCTCACACGGACGTTCGGCCCCGGGTCCCAGGGTCCCGCCTCTGGGTCACACAGAGCCCTGGTCCTTCCAAGGACAGCGGGACTAGGTGCCGCAGGCCCGATCTCTTCTCCTCCGTCTTCAGTCTTCGCTGGTCACCAACTCTCCGTGCGCTTGTGCGCACCACCTTATATACCCCCCGCTCTCAGGAGACGGGGTGTATGCGGACCTCGACGCAAGCATCCCCCTTAGTTGACCAATCCCCGCACGCTTGTCCAGGATCCCATCGCTGTCAGCGCGCGTCCTATCACTGCTCGCGCGCGTCACCGATACCCAGCCAATCACAGCCTCATAACCCCGACCCCGCGCTGACCCCTGATCCTTCACCGTCAGCGCGCGTCACCAACACACACAGCCAATCACTACGCGCTGGCACACGATCCTTACCCCAGCGCGTATCACCACTACACAAATACACACTCTACATGTCTTGGTTGTGGATATGTGTTTGCGAATCAGTCGTATCATGGCCAGCGCATTGTGACATTAACCACGATGCTCAAGTTAAATTTCTGCTCACGGCTAACATCAGTGACGAATAACTGAAACGGTGCTGGTCCTCCCTAGGTTGACCCAGCCTTAGTTGGTGCAGTGTATCAACGTCAGCACATGGGAGACACAGGCGGCTAAGCGTGGTGCTGGCCATCTTCATGCGTTCCGGTCAACATAGGTGCATTGAGGACATCTCTGTATTTGTATGGTTGTGTACACACACACGTACAAGGGGAATTTATATAGCGACACACGCGTAGAACATGTTAACAACTCTATTGCGTGTGTGCACACGTGCACACGAGGTATTTGACAATCGTGTACATGTGCACCAAATCACGACACAATATTAATACACAGCAGTAAACTCTACAAGCGAATTGTTACCCAAGAGCAGTGAGGGCGCGGAGGGTGATTGGTTTTACTCACAGAGCAGGGTCCAGCCTAGAGCTCTGCATTGCCCAAGTGTTGAACGCTTACAAATAGTCTGTCACTGTTATCAGTGAACCAAGTAATTTGTCTCCCGTTCAGTGTGATGGTGAAGCGGATAAAAAGCAGCGAATTAAGCAGTCGGTGACTTATTTCTACGTTTACACATTCACTCCACTTGTACCCTCCCCGAGTGAATCAAAGTAATAAAAAAACAGCACCATGCATTGCTATTCTGCTATATAGTCGCGAAAGTCTAATGTGACAAGTGTGGGGGCTGATGCCCCCCTCCTCCTCTCCCCCTTGGACCTCCACTACTTCACGCCGGGCTGCCGCCGATCGAGTCATCGGCCTCCCCGCACCAGCGTCCTCTCTGTGGGACATGGCTCATGGCTGGCTCTCCACCGCCTCACGTTATTCTGCCCCCACCCCCCGCGTAAACCACCATTCACGCTGCGGGGGCTGCGAGCGCGCGCACACCCGGACCTGCTGCCCACCACGTGTACGCACAGCCTGCCCACCACGTGCACGTGCTAAAAATAGCTGTATGAATAAACACGCACCGTGTACCACGTGGTGCAGCTCCACACACAAGCACAACGGCGCAACGGTCAATTAATGATGATACGATTCGCGCGGTAATCCCCAGTGCAAACACAATCGAACTATTGAGGGAAATACTCGCGCGTTAATCCGCTGTTCACACATGTACGCGAACGTCCGCGATCGCTTATGATTTAATTACGCACACGCCGACACCCTTAATGCGAGCGTCGCATCGAGCGCGGGCATCGGGCACATGGTGATCACGGCCATTGTCTACGCGTCCCTGCCGACTCCTGCTCGGGAGTCAGCACTGGAGCTTTCCCTCCCACCTGCTTTTGCGCGTTGCTGCTGCTTTGGTGTTTTTGGCTCCCCCCCCCCCCCCACGGTCCTATTCCCTTGCATTCCGTGTGTGCTCATCGCGGTTGCTCAGTCAGCTCACCGTGGCCATACAATTTTAAGTCAATCGACGGCGCCGCAGTGCCATTTGGCCTGGGGTGAGGGGGTGTCTGCCAATTTTCTGGCCCTGGGAAACCGTGGAATACCCCCACGAGGGGGCACTCGGGTGAAAACCAGGGACCAGGTGACCCCCCACGAGGGCCTATGTGGTGCATGTGTGTTCAGGGGGGGGGGGTGCGTGCGTTCTTGTGGGGGTTTGCGAGGGGTGGCAGCGCTGGCAGAGTGGCTCCGTGGCTGTAGCACCACACAAGTGTTCATGAAATCGCATGGGCGTCAAAAATAAAATCCATGCATAAACACGCGTTTGAGTAACAAAAAATAAACGGACATTATCCTCTACAAACTGCAAAAAAATCCCGTTTGAGAAGAAGTTTTCACGGAAATATTTACAAGGCATAAAGTTGCACAGCGCATACGACTTTGTCTGCAGCTGTACGTACTGCCGCGCAGTTGACGTCCATTGAATTGTAATGTAAATCACGCGCAGTGGTTAAGGCCCGCGTGTGTGTGCATGTGTGTGTAAACGCATGTGTGTGTGCTGGGTCATGTAGCCCGCATGCCCAGCCACCGCATGCCTACACAGCTTTTGTTCGGCCGGATCGAGGGCTAAAGGGGCGCGGCACGGCTAGAGAAGAGATGGAGTGATGTGGTACAGGAGGACGTGGAGCTGAGTGGACTTGCCGATGACTGGTACCAGCAGTGTCAAGATTGGCCTCTGTGGAGGAGGCTCGTGAAGGACGCTACTGGGTAGTTGGAGGCAGTCGCCCTCCAACAACAACGGAGGGCGGAGGAGCGACGCTCACAACAACGAGCGGAGCGCCGGGTGGCTAAAGCACAGCAAGTTGGCACAGTAGGGGGCACAGGTGGTGCATCAGCCAGTCATCTCGGTCATCTCAGTCAGTCAACCTGTGGCACCTGGGTCTGCCCGTGACCTGCAAGCAGTTGTTCGACACTTCACGTGGCCTCAAGGTGCACATGGCCTGGCACAAACGTCGTGGTGACGTCACCTCCACTTAGTGGCGAATGGTGGTTGTGTGTGCGAATGTGTGTAAACGCGTGTGTGCGTGTGCATGTGTGTGTATACGCGTGTGTGTGTGCATGTGTGTATCGAATCGGCCTCAAATGATTGCCTGGTGCGGCATGTAAACGACGCCATAAGGGAGATTAAGGCGCCGAGCGTAGTGTTGGCCACCCAACCCGTGTGCCGTGTAGGCCTTCATAGGTGCTCGCTAACAGCACTTGGTCCTACAGTCTGTTAAGGCTATGAGGGATCTTTGTCTTTGTGTGTAAACGCATGTGGGGAGCGGTGGCACCGTGGTTAGCGCACTGCGCTATGAACCACTCATGTTCGACATTGTTGACGATTATCTGAACCGGTCTTTGGCCTTCCCTAAGTCGACTCAGCATATTATCACAATTGAGGAGCCAAAGGCGGCTGGGCATGGTGCTAGCCAGGTACCCCTCGTTCGCCATTCTCTCCTTCATATATACTCACTACTCTACGGGACGTCTGGCAAAATATTACCAAGCTACAGCATTAACAACATTTTGGTACGTGTCGTTACCGGTAGTGCAAGATCTGACCATGTCTGTGCAGTGCTCGCCGAACCACATTGGCTTCCTGTTGCCGAACGAATTGATGATAAGGTCGCACTCATTACACACAAAGTGCTGGCCACAAATGAAACACAATACCTTGCTGATCTCGTTAAGGAGCATCAACTATCATGCGAACCCCAGTCACCATCGCAGCAGCTATTGACTCACCATCGAACGAAGACGGTCACTGCATCGCGCATCGCGCGCTTCTACGGCCATCTGGAACGCTCTTTCGTCCGATATTATGAAGCCACTGGAAGCTATACACTTTTAAATCTAGATTGAACTCTAATTTCTTTAGAACTGCTTTTGTATTCTTGGTTCTTTCGGTAAAGTCACGTAGAAGGGAAATAATAACATATATAATGTTTTATATTTATATTATTTTATTATTTCCCTTCTACGTGACTAAGAATATGAATCCCTGCAGTCACGAAAGCTTTAAATCAAAATGTAACTGCTTTTGTGTTTAGTTTGTTCTTACGCTGTACCTCCGATTATCATACGGTGCGAAAAAAGTTCAATATATACACATAAACACTCACGAACTGAACTTTCACCAATATCCTGTACAAAGCTAGCTTTGTCTTTTGTGAATGTTTGCGTGTGTGTAAATGAGTGAAGCGAGTGTGCACTTACACCACTGGGTGATGCTTTTCGCGTTGTTAATCATAACCACTGCCGGACAGATTTCCACGAGACCCACTAACAAGCTCTCGCAGTAACGCTCACTAAACGCCACGGTTATAGTAAGCATTGTGAAAAACGGAGATTTTCATAGCAATGCATGCGATGTAACTTGGGGTAAAATGTAACCGTAACACGGGAGTGGTTTTGCACTGGATTCGTGAGCTGTGCATGCGGAGGGGGGGGGGTTATAACCACGCACGTCGAGGACGCATACACACCTACACGTTTAACAGTACACACACTCACACAGTGTGGGGGTGAGACTACTTCATAGCCAAAAACAAACAAGCATTTTTTTCTTCAGTCGCGGTTGCGGAGTGCAGGCACAATGGCCAATAATGCAAATCGGCCAGCAACAAACAGCACGATTTAAGTTGTAATAGATGGGAGTCAACACGTTTCTAGACATTGACCCATGATGTATCAAAGAACTTGGACAAATATGATGGGAGGGAATTTCCAAGTGGAGCAGTGCGAGGAAGACGTGGACTATGGTGAGGTCACGTTGGTCTAATGCCGACGATATCAGCTGGGATACAAGTTCTGTTTTGTGGAGGCACAACGGTCTCAGATATCAAAATTTATATTAAAGTGATTTAAATATGATATTTTAACTGTCCTGGTATCTCAGTAGTAGAGTAAGCGTATTCGCAATCAGAATCTTTTGAGTTCGGTTGGGGTTGACTCATCCCATCATCCTTCATGGATCGATCAAATAGGCACTAGTTTGTGGGGAAGTCCTGTCAGGTGAAGTCAAATCAGCCTCATTTGCAAGTCGCCCGGGTCAGAAAATAAAATTCTCGTTGAGCAACGATCGCAACACTGCCGCTGTCTATCCAGCCATACAAAGCACCACACAGTATCATTACTGCTTGTCTTGAGAATAGGAACGTGGAATTATCATCACCACCAGAACAGGGCTGTAAGCAGGAGATGAGCACCACCTCAATGCTTATTTTAGGAACAAATTGCTTTCACTTTAGACACATATAATGAGTGTCAGAGACTGCATCAGTGCATCACACGAGTTGCGTGAAAGGTGAGGTGATCACATTGGTGGTTATCGTGAGGTGAGCTCACCGACCAATGACAAGTCACCTGGTGAGGAACTCACAATCAAAATAACCAACATTGTCCCAGTACAATGTAAAACGGGCGTGTCTCGCTTAACGAGCCAGATACATTACGGGGAAAATGCTCTAAAAGCTGAGCTACGTTTCAGCCTCATAATATTCCACTCTTGAGCAACTTTATTACCGGGAGATATACAAACATTTATAAAAATAATAATAAAACATCAAATATAACACCACACATGAAGAACCACAGTGCTTGAAGGTGCACCGCTCCCCACACCCCTCCCACCAACCTCCCCAACCCTCTCCTCACTCCTCCGCTCAACCTCCCCTCTACTTTCTGATGCCACTCCTTGCGTCAGGGCCTGAGACTGAGAGAGTGGCAGAGGAGGTGACACGGGAGGTGACACGGGGAGCCGGGCCGTGTCTGCGCGTGTCAGGGGCGAGAGGCGAGGGCGACTCAACACTTCACGGCGTGGGGAGTGTGGTAGTTTGTGGTGCGTGGGGGACGGTGGGTGGTGTGGTCCAGACTATAAACGCAATGTCTGCATGTGTGTGTGATGAAGATGGTGTAGTGTGTGTGTGCGGTGGGGGGTTAGGGAGGTCAATGTGTGTGTAACGCAAATGAGTACCTGGGGCGGTGTGTAAACATCACACATTGGGAGACAAAGGCGGTCCGGCGTGGTTCTGACCACCTACCATTTCGTGTACTATGCCGGCCTTCATAGGGGCTCAAAAAAGTACTGCCCACCAGTCTATGGAGCTGCATGGGGATGCTTGTGTTGGAGCTCGTGCTGTAGGCGTAAAGACGTGCGACCGTGGATACTCTGTAGGGAGCGCGCGTCTGCTGTGTGTAGCGTGGAGCTGCACGGTCGGACACCGACGCAGCGATTTCCATAGCGACTCACGAGAAAGGCGCTGGAAAACAATCGCGCTGAGGTGGGTGGATGAAGCGAGCACCACCATGGTGTGCTTGGTGTGTATGGTCAGTCGTGGCTGATTATTATAATATATTAAGTCACACCTCTATACCGTGTCATGGCAGTTTTTTTCTGTTTTTCCTTTATTGTATTTTCATTCTAGAAATATTTCAACAGCAAAATTGATTGAGATTTAATATCTTATGCGATAGGGTGTCCAGGGCATGTGGGGTCGACCAATTGCACAGTGCTTAGCGTACATCACTACACACCCATGGACTAAATCCAGAGGTGAGTGACAAATTAATCAATCCTGCCCCCTCGCTTCACCAACCCGCACTAGGCAGCGTGGTGAAGTATGGTAAAAAAACACGACCGCCAGGGCATAGGGTCCAAATATCCAGCAGGGCTTTACTTTATTATCACATCCATGTCTACCGTAATTGTGGATATGGTTATTTTTCTTCAGTTGTCTTTGTTTCATATATAGGACCTGACAAGATGTTTACTGCTTCATTCTGGTACATTTACTGTTTTTCCAGTGCATTTTAGCACTGGGCATGTTGGTTGGATTTATTGTTTGTTACGTGAGGTTAAACAAAAAAACTATTTTATGTACCAGGCAAAGTCCACTGAGCTATTTGCTTTTTCAGTGATTTGGCCAATGCTGTACCCTGAACCCTTGGGTCCCAGACCTTCCCATCAAATAACTCCAGGACTCAGCAGATTTTTATTTTATTGTACCAAGTAAGGTCCACTGAGCTATATAACTGTTTTTCAAAAGCGACCTGGCCACAAATGATAGCCCAACGAAGTGGCTTATCACGTGGAAATTTGTAGCAGCCAAATACTGTAAACGCATATTTCTAATTGTGGAAGAAAAAACTGGAATGTAAATGTAATGTAATACAACAGAGAGTCGGATAACATAAGTCAACACCGACTCTGTTGTATTACATTACATTTCTAAGTATACTAGATTTGTGTTTCTATTTAATTTATACCTGATGATGATTGCTTGTGTTGCAATCGAAACGTCGTATGCTAGTATTTAATTTAATTTATTATTTTATCTTTATACGTGACTTTACCGAAAAACCAAAGAATAATTCCTGCAGTCACGAAAGCTCCAAATTAAATATTACAATGTTTTGTGGATTTTTAAAGTTTATTTTAAATTATAGCTCTTCCATAAAAAGATTTTTAAAATGGAAAGTTTAACATGACTTGCATGAGCTCTTCGGAGGGGTATGACAGAGAGTGTTTATGCAGCTGGGAGTATAGTTATTTCTAAAGTGAGAGCAGTGCAACAACTTACTCTACAAACTAGTGTCATTTATTACATATCTGGGCAATAAAAATATATCAATATTTCTTCCTGTAATGTTTTCATTGAACCTGTAACCATGAACAAAACAGAGGGTAAACCGATTTGCTTGGGATGATTCGAGCCATACCCTCTGGCTATTTATTCTCCCCTAACCGGGACTGATTGGGGTTTGTTGGGTTCCTTTCCCTACTAAAGGTAGGGCTAAAGATTGGAAGAGCATGATTAGAGGGGGTGGGGAGAGATACTAGGTGTGGGTGGGGGGGGNTTATAACTCAAGCAATTAATGGAAAATAACAATATAAGAACAATATAAGATGTGAGCCTGCCTCTGCATTTTTCATTTCTCGGGACAACTCTTGTTCAGAGTCTGGTAGAGTGGTGTGTTTCCTGTCACCCTTTCTCCTCCCATCCCCGTTCACTGTTACTGTCTTTCCTCATTACGTCCAGGTGTGTCATGTTACGTGGGATTCTCAAGGAATGTGGTCCATATCACTTCATATTCTCGTTTTTTGTCCTCTTAAGCTTGCAGCTGAGGTGTTCCATTGCTCCNAAGGCCTTTAGAGATCTATACAAAGGTCTGCAGTTTCCCAGGATAGTTTTCCTTGCCATGGTGGAGAAGTATTGGAATAATGTGTGTGTTGGTGTTTGGATACCCCACCAGTTTCACGCCCCACAGGGATGAATCCACTGAAGGGCTGACCTCTATGCCACAGATCAAGTTGAAGTAGTTAGCAATGTTCAGCAAAAATCTACAATCCAAAAAGCATGCGATTATGTCTGTGTAGTGCATTGTGGGCATCTGAGATAAGCTGGATAAGTGTTAGAGAATGTTGCACTCCGTTTGTTAGTTGGGTAAACTCCATGCATGCATTTTAATGGATAACTTTCAAGGGGATCAACAAAGGACCAGCTGCCAAGGCTCGCTATATCTGGGGTGGGGGTGGATGTCAGACCCAGCAGTGCTTCCCACATTTTCTTGGTTTTTAATCTGATCTGCTTTTCCCCTGAGTCGAGGTGATGGCACGCCTTCACGCCTTTGCTAGTTTGTGCTTTTTTCATGAGCCAGTCCATTATGAGGTGGTGCTCTCGGCAAAGATTTAGTTTGCAGCCTTGGTGATGGTTTCTCTGGTTTGTAGCTACTTGTAGAAGTGTGACTGTGGGATATGTGTCGTGCCTGTATCAGAAGGAAAGAATAAATTTTCTCTTCATGGGTCAACAGGTCCCCGATCTTATCAATACCAGCAGCTTTTCCATGCTGGTCAATTAATTCCTTTACCTGTATTTAACGGATGCAGTGCCCCATAGAGGGGACTGTATGCAGAAGGAAAGAACGGGATCTGTCTATTTCTGCAGACTCCGAGGATGGTGGCAACGGTCCAGAGCGGCTTGAGACCCGTGGATTATCTTTGACGGGGGGCGAGAGAACAATTCTGGCAAGCTACCAGGGGCTGATGGAACATGCTTCCCACTCATTCCATATCACCCTCTTTTCTGAGTTTATCCAGTGTTTGATGTTCAGTTTGATCCTCATGGTTATTTGATGAAGAATCTATTACAAATCTCAGAGAGCATAGATGCAGAGAATCACGTGGCAGAGAATGGCAGCACAAGAGTTTTCAACGACCATCTTCTGGAAACCCCTTGGGGTGGCCTCACTATCCGTAACCACGAGGAACCACACGTGAGTTTGATTCCCTGCCATGGTTAATATCAGTGGCAGTGATATCTAAATCAATCCTGCTTCCCCCTCAACAACCCACACGGTGAAGTATGGTCAAGAAACATCCACGACTTGAAAACATGTGGACTCCTGCATGAGTTCCACAAAATAAATAAAGCTGTCTTATTATTATAGGCTTCAATCACCTGTGATGTGATGACTAGACTGGTGGCCTTTGATAGGTGCTTGAGTCACATTGTTTATGAATGTTTTATCATAAAATCGAGCAACTGTTTTTAGTTAATTGCTGATGAATACGTCAGAAAGATCCTACAGCCTGAAAGATGATCTCGCACAGTGGAGATGTTAACGAGAGACAATTGAGTCTCAATCCTCGCTCATTTTCCACAATGTGTGAATTGGCACTCACACGCGCTCCTCATGGGTGGCGCCGATATCACAAATCGAGGAGACTGAAGTACCGTGACTTAAGGGCTATTTTATTTTAAAGTGGTGTTATCGACGAATGTAAGTTTTTTTTTCAGAAGATAAATAATATGACGATGGGGGAGGGGAGATAGGGGGGCTATAGGGCAGGGCCGAGCGGCGCTGCCGATGTTGAGTAAAATTTCATCAGTGTCTTGTGCTCGAGCCTCGGGGCTATGGCAAGGGGCTAGGACATTGGAACACGGATTAGAATGCACGTCTCATCTTGCCACATGCTTTTTTTNACTATCTCCATCAGTGACAGAATCAATCTACGAAGCAATGCTGCTTATAATATGGGTATAAACTCTGAAGCATGTAAAAATGGTAACGTACTGTAAATCGTATTTTAACAGGAACATTGTCTATTGAAATGTTACGGTTTTTGTTGTTGAAACGAACTCCATTGGCTTCCACCTCCCTTTTCACGGAGATCGTCAATAGAGGCTGAAGTCTGTTACTCGCGCAGTCAGTCGAGGGAGCGATAGCCCCCACTGTCCCTTCAATCCGTGGTGTTGCCTATGGGACTCATTGTCCCGTAAAATCCGAGTTCACAATGTCGATAAAAGCGACACCTTTGTTTAATACCGATCCATGACATAAGTGGGACTTTATCGAGTGTGACAGTCTTGTCTTTGGTAACAATCTACTCATCTTTATTTCTGTGGCCTGTTTTTTAATTGGTAAAGCTGTGATCGTGTTTGATCCCTCCACTGGGACCCGATTCATTTCTGCATCAAGCACAATATCCCCTTTACTGTCTATAAGATCCTCCATGGACTAGTTCCTGCTTGCCTCTCCCATCATCTCATTCCCTCCACTCCCAGTGTTCTCCTATATCGTCCCTACCATCTCGCTTTACTCCCCTTAACTCATTCTCCGCCCAGGAACCAAGGCTTCCTGTTGGAACTTCTAGTCAACCTTTACTCAGTCGGAGGCCACTCATTCCATTTTCTTTTGATGCAATTCTTTGGGTCTGTCTCTTACCATCCACAGATTTCTCCTGCGATTATCACTGTCTGTTTCTCTTTATAAATGTAGTCTGAATGTACACCTCCTTGTTCCCAATGATGATCGTATCTCACTGATGTGCACATCACCTTGACAGAGGCTCTGTAAATGCACCATAATTGATTATTTTTCATTCCACAGCCTCTACTTCCCTACCATTCCCATCTCCCCTCATACAATTTGACTGCCCAGCAGATTATTTCAGTCATACCACACTTTGTCGTCAAGACTTGCTTGAGGCAAATATAAGTATGGTCCAACAACTTCTACGACTGACACAGCACGAGTAAGACTGCATGCAGTCCAACCAAAAAGGCTTCATCATTGAAAGCTGGTTTCAAGCCTGCCCTCCACGTGTGTTAAAAGATCCTACTCACCCATGTGATGATAGTTGAGCCTCTGTGTGTCAGAATTTCTTCTCTGATTTAGCAAATGTTGGATACTTAGATTTTGTTTTCATTTTTCTTAGGGTACCTCTGACTTTATCCTCAAATGGTTCAAAGCAGATCTAGAGGCTTCGGTTGCTGTGGCTTGCATGAGCTCTTCAGAGGGATATGACGAAAAGCGATTCTGCAATTGGGAGCATAATTACTTCTAGCATGCTAGTTTCTGCCTTCAACTGCTGAGGAGTTTGCCACTGGCATTTGTAATTGCGCAGGAAACATTTAAGTAGGCTCCCCTGAGCTGACTGAAGTTGCAAAGTCCCCTTAATTTGACTGTTTTGAGAGTTATTATTCCACTGCTGCAGCTTTTCCATCAGGCCCCTCTGGTCATGCCAGATCTGAGTTTTGCATTGCCTTCTTAGGTCCTTGTAGTCTTCGATGGGCCCTTGTAGCAGTTTTTACGTTCTTTTTTCAATTCAACATCACGTTTAATCACTAATCCATTCCTTCCGAAATTGCAACGGGTTGTTGGGCACGTCTTGGCGGCGTTGTTTACAGAATCTTGAAATTGGTCCCAAACTGTCGGTTCCTCATTAGACAGGAGCGTGCATTACCACTGCCCACCTCCACATTACAACCATCCCCACCATCAGAATTATATCCAGTATGAGCTGGAGAAGCTTTTGTTGAACTCGAGCGTACTACTAAGAAATGGGGTTTACGTTCATCCCCACATAAAACAAAGCACCTGCCTGGGTATTCTGTGTCATTGTATTTTCCCCTCCCTCCACTCGCCATGAGTGGTGGAGCAGTTTTTGATAGAGCAGAACAATTTTCCATACCTTGAAAGGGTGCTTATGACCAGCTCCGCAGCAGAGGTAATGCTCCGAATCGGTTGAACATAATTATCTCAGCTGTGTAACACTCTGTGAATGCTGCATGGCCTGTCGCTCCACATAAATATCTGGGTCTTCTCAGCTAGATATCCCCTCCCTTCTCTACATTTGAGAAACGTGGATCCCTTTTAAGGGAATATCTACACTGGTTTTGCATATTCAAGTTGTCTACGATCCACCGTGGGTTTAAAACTGGATTGTGTGAGCAGCTTAAATCCTTGAAAGATCTGGACAAATTCCCATCAATAAGATCCTAAGGCAGTGTGGCAGCATTGGCTGAGTCATGTAGCCAACTGGGGAGTCACTGCGTACCCAAACAGCTTCTGTTTGTCCAGATATAAGGGGCTAAACCTATAGGCAAGAGTTTGACTGCTGTGTAACAGAAGCATGTGGAGCTGCTTGGGCTTGCCAACAGCTCGACCAGTGGTTTCAAGATCAGCCTCTCTCGAGGAGTTTTGTGAAGGATGTCCGCCTCCAACAATAACGGAGGGCGGATAAGTGATGCTCACTACAACGAGCGGAGTGCAGAACGAGTAAAATGCAGCAAGTTGGAACAGTAGGGAGCACAGGTGGTAGATCTGCCAGTCATTCATGGCACTCAACCTATGGCACCTTTATCTCTCCTGTAACCTCCTGCCCACGAGCCTTCGACAGTCCACATGACCTCAATGTGCACTTAGCCTGGCACAATCACTTTGTTGACGCCACCAATTTTTATTGGCGAATGGCTGTTATTGTTAGTGTGTATTTATCCAACCCTTCATGTGCCGTATTGGCCTTCTTAGGTGCTCGCTAGCAGAATCCCAATAGCCTGTCAAAAACTACATGGGAGATTTTTCTCGTTTTTATCTGTGTATATTTGTGTGCATACCCTATGTGTGTGTTTTTGGCGAGCCATGCTGCACAACAAACTCAGCCACAGTTATCAATAGCACGTGATATCTACACTGGTTTTGGGTCCTCTAGGTTGAGTCTGCATTAAACGAGTGCCTGGTACAATAGGTAATCAGCAGAAACTATGAGACAAAGATGGCCAGGTGTGGTACTGACCATTTCTACCCCTTTTTCCATGCCGGCCTTCAAAGGTGCTCAATAATAGCACTTGCCCACCAGTCTGTGGAGCTACATGGGAGATGTTTGTGCTGGAGCTCGTGCTGTAGGCGTAGAAGACGCGCGGCCGTCGATCCTCTGTAGGGAGTGTGCGTCTGCTGTGTGTAGCATGGAGCTGCACGAAAGTGAAGCCAATAGAGTTGTTGCGCCTTGAGCGTAAACATCAATAGATGTCTATTTTCCAGGTGTCCATTTTTTTCTTAATTATTGTGGATATGTGTAATAAAAGGACTCAGACACTTCTTTCTGTCTTCGTGTCCTTTATTGGGTTCTTGTCTTCTCCCACACGCACTCTGTTATTACTCTGTATTTATAGCCCCGGCTGTTGACTGCTATTATAGCTTCCTTTCTCTTCCGCAGACTCTCTGCTTCATCTACCGTAACCTCCTCCCTGCAGACTCGCTGCTACCCTATACAGACTCCCGCTGCCACCCCTATGTGCAGACCCTCTGGCTGCTACTGTATGCAGACCCGCTGCTGACTCTGTATGCAGCCCCGCTGCCGACTCTCTGTGCAGCCCCGCTGCTGACTGCAGCCTCCTCGCTGCTTCGGGTCGGTCACCGCTGGCCAACGGTGCCGATCCTCGCTCCCCGTGTTCGTGGCGATCTCGCCACCCTCCGCTTCGCCTTCGTGGCCTCTCTCTGTTCCTGGTTCCCGTCACTCCCATCCTCTTCCGGTTCCCCTCCTTCTATAGCTTAACCCTCTCCCCCCACGTGACCTAACTCCTCCCCTCATGACGTCACCTCCGGAGGGCCGTTTACGCCCGCATTACATCACCCTCCCCATAAAGAAAATCCAGCGACCTCGCTGAATTGCAACTGACAAGCAATGCGGGTGTAAAGGACCAACGCGTAAAAAGACACGAAGCATGCAACAACAATATAACAAGAACACAACACAACACAATTTAACGAAACGTGAGGGATTTCGAGCGAGTACGGGTAGCCGGGCCGTCCGGACGGTCGGCAGCCCACCGCCGAGCGGAACGTGGAAGGGTTTTAAGGGCGACGGGAGCGAGTTCATCCGTCACCATTGGAGGCCCGCCACTGTCCGGTCGCGTCCAGAGACATCCCGTAATCGCGTCCGCGGAGGGATAGGAAGAGCTGCAGGTCCCGTTGGTTCCGCGGCTCCGGTCGGCATCCACGAGCGGAACGTCCTCCTTCCTGCGGCGTCACGGCCGGCTTGTCTGTGAAGGGTACGACAGGCGCTCTCGCAAGGTCAGCAGACACAGGCAAGGGCGAGTCGGCAGCAACAGACCCGGCAAGGCAACTTCGGGAGATGACGCATCCGGCCGCGGGCAATGTATGGCTTCAACCGGGATGTATGCACGAACCAGCGCCGCGAACCAACCTGAACACGCGCCGACTGTGGGTTGGGAACCTCAATGAGGCGGACCGGACCTTGCCACGGTTTATGTAATTTAGGAGAGGTACCTGGCCGCACCTGTGGGCAATGAAGCCAGGCCAGGTCCCCCTTTTTCCAGGGGCACTCCCCTTCGAACGTCGGGCACACCGCTCATTCCTGGCCTGGGCTTTGGCCGTAGCCATGCGGGCTCTTTCCCTCGCCTCAGTGACACGGCGAACGTTGTCCTGAATATACTCAGGAAGAGGCTTAACAGGTCCCCTCGCACCGGTTCCCAACTGCTCATTAATCGGCGGCACATTTTCACGGCCGTACATAAGAAAGAACGGCGAGTATCCAGTGGCCGCGTGCGGCGTCATGCGATACGCCGAAAGCACCCAGGGATATGCAAATCCCAATCAGATTGATTTTCCCCAACTGTATGGCACAGCATGGCGGACAGAGTCCGATTCAACCGTTCCACCATACCATCCGTTTGTGGGTGGTAGGGGACGTCCGTATCTTTTTAGTTCCAAGAGCCGCACACACCTCCCCAACAATTTGGACGAAAAGTTACGCCCTTGATCTGTAAGGAGCCTCTCCGGCGCCCCCTTGTCCATTACATACCAAATAGAAAGGCGTCAGTGATAGACGCCGCTGACTGGTCAGGCAAAGGCCAGGCCATCGGCCAGCGAGAGAGGTACTCCACCCCACCAGTAAATACTTATTTCCTTAGCGGATGGCGGAAAGGGTCCCAAAATATCTAACGCCACCAGCTCATTAACCGAGATACTTGAATCGATTGTATCAGCGGAACATATGGATGTTTAGGCGGCTTACGGTGGGCACAATCGGGACACGCGCGAACGTGACCGACGACATATGTCGTCATGCCGTGCCAATAATAGTCTCGTTGCAGCGTCAATAGGGTTTTCTGCACCCCAGATGTAAAAGTGTGTCACAGTGCAAAGATCTAATCAACTCGTACCGCAATGACGCAGGCACAACGAGACGCAGTGTTCCTGTATCCCTTCCCTCCACATCAGCAACCCATCTCGGAGAGCAGTTTCCGAATACCACCCGCACCGAGTTCCTTACCCGCCTTCTCCGTTCGTTTTCGTAACGACACCAAAGAATCGTCCAACATTTGCTCCCGAATCCACACAGACCTCGAAGACGCAAAATCCCGTCAGCCGGTCCCCATCAACGTCCCGGTGTAAGCGGAGTTTCGAGAACATCCACCGCCAGCGCGACAAGCTGAGGGGGAGCTGAGTCGGTCCACACCTATGCGTCCCCGACGCACACGCACAAGGGATTGTTGCGGCAACCTGGACAGTGCGTCCGCGTTAGCGTGACGCACACCCTTCCGATGGTGAATTTGGAAGGAAAATTCTTGCAGCGTGTCCAGCCATCTCGCCAATTGTCCGGATGGCTGGTCCATCTTAAGAGCATACTGCAAGGCCGCATGGTCCGTGCGGACAGTAATCGACCGACCGTACAGATATGGTCGAAATTGGTGGAGAAAAAACACAATGGCCAAAAGTTCCTGCGAGTGACGCAGTAACGGGTTTCCACGGAGACAAAACTCGACTCCCATACGCCACCACACGCTCAACACCACCTTTTGACTGGACAACACCGCCCAATACCAGTGTCACTCGCATCAGTATCCAGAATGAAGGATGTTCAAAATCCGGATAATCCAACGTCGGTGCAGTAGCCAGTAAATCGCGCAGGCTCCGAAACGCCGCCTCCTCCGGCGGTCCCACACAAATTTATGCCCCTTCCCAGTAAGGAGATGCAAAGGCCTGGCGATAGTAGCGAAATTAGGAACAAACCTCCGATAATATGAGGCGAACCCCAAAACCGACGCACATCACCCACCGTGGCCGGGTTGCCCAATCCCGGACACACGCAGTTTTCTCTGGATCGTGGCCACCCGTCCGCACTAACAATATGTCCCAAGTATCGAACGGAGCGTTGCAGTAGGTGACATTTCTTAGGCTTGAATTTCAAATTAGCAGAACGCATTCTGGCAAATACAGCCTCCAACCGCAGTAAATGCTCATCAAATGTGCGGCTGAAGACAATAATATCATCTAAATAAATGAGACATGTCTCCCACTGCAACCCGTCATACCAACTCCATCAACCTCTGAAAAGTGGCAGGGCTGCATTCAACCCATCGGCAGACAGTTAAATTGGAATAACCCTGCGGCGTACGGAAAGCTGTCTTTTCTCGCGAGGGCTCGTCAAGGGGAGCTGCCAGAAGCCCGAAGAGAGATCTAGCGTTGAAAAAACTTAGCCCTGACAAGGCGTCGAGAGAATCGTCCATACGCGGCAGGGGATACGCATCTGCCACCGACACTTTATTCAACTTCCGAAAATCCACACAAATCGCAATTTACCATCCTTTTTTTAACCAACACAACAGGCGCGCCCACGGGCTATTAGACGGAGATATAATATCCGCTTTCAACATGTCTTCAACTGCCCTCGAACATGCTCACGCTCAGCCGGACTCATCCGACGCGAGTTCAAGCGGATAGGGGCAGCATCCCCGTGTCGATATGATGAGAGAGCAGCGAGGTGCGTCCCAAGTCCAAATCGTCCGAGCTAAACACATCGGAATAGCTCGATAATAATTTATGAATCGCACAACGCTGCTCGGCGGAAAGGGCCGAATTTCCCACATAATTCGGCGATCCAACGATCATCAACCCCTCCATCGTGTGAAACACCACCACCAGCCCCCGTCCGGCAGGTCACTCTGAGCCGTAAACGCCGTAGTGGCATGTGCCACAACGGTACCAGCCGGCACACACACACTTTCAGTACTCGCATTTAACACCTGCAAAAACGGGCGCTGATCTGGACGGACAATAGTTTGCGCCCCACCAGCGCCAATCCGCCCGTAACAGCGCGGACGGCGACAGCAAAATCCCAAAAGCACCCTGCCGACCCGGAACCGGCTTCCGGTATCGTAAGGGAATGAGCATCTGCGAGCCAGGTAGAATATCAACCGAAACTTCCGATAACGCCTGCACCTGGGCAACCGGAGCCGGTCGCCCCCAGGCGGACTGTAAAAACGCCAATTTCCGGCCCCTGGTAGTTCAATGCAATTTTCATTGATTCTAATTAGAATGGGCATCTTAGCCAAAAAAATCCGTACCCAACAGGCAAGGAACCGCCAGGGACCTCGAAATTAACACAACGCCCGAGGCCGAGACACCCCCGATAGAAATGTTAGCGTCCACCTGTCCCACGATGCCCATACTACCCCGTTCGCAGCGATGCAGGAAGCGTAAGCCGGCCTCACGGCCCCGGTGGGATGTTCAAAAGATGGAATATCACATCCGAAATAATGGTCGCGGACGCACCGGAATCCACCAAATACGTACGTCCACCCTTGGATCGACCCCGGTACAGTGGACGAACCGGTAGCGGCCGCGACAACCCGCCGAGCCAGTTTACGCCACTGCGTTATCGAGCGACAAGGCGCAGATACTGGCCTCCCGTATTTTACAACATCCGCGTCGCATAACAACGGCGATGAGTGAGGTGTCGGGCCTTGCCGGGTGTCTGGTGCGCACCGACTTGCCTGTGCCGGAGGGTCTTTCTTTGGGGCGTCCGCTGTCGAGGCCTCCTGCTGGGGCGGCCCCGGAACCCGGGCCCAGCAGTCCCTGGCATAGTGGCCCGACGGCCGCAGCGGAAGCAGTCGACGTCGGGGCGCGCGCAGCGGGCACCCCGTCCCGACGCGGCCGCACCGGCGGCGGAGCCCGCGGCCCGGCCCGCTCCGGGCCGGCCACGGAGCAGAGGCAGCCGACAACTCCTTCTGGCCGGTCGCATCCGGCACGTACACGGCCTTTGTAGGGTCCCACCCTACGGCCCCCCATCGACGACAGGACCGCCCGTCCACGCCGTGACCTGTTTCCAGCGGCGGAGATTGAACTGGGCGTCCAAACACTTGGCCGCGGCCCGGGACGTGAGTTTTTCGTGACCGCACGCTGGCATAGGAATGCAAGATCTCGGACAACTCCAACATCTTCCCAAGATGAGAGGTTCCAGCAGGTCAGGCTCCGTCTCCGGGTAAGCGGCCATAGCGAGTTCCAACATGGCGCCCTGTACGCTACAGGTGACTCCTCAGGTGCGCGTTGCCGCTGCACGAATCGGCGATGGGCGTCATCGGTGGCTCGTACGCGTCCGCCATTTCATCGAACACCCCTCGCAGAGTTTTCTTCTTCGCAGCTTTTATAGAGCGAAAAAAACGACGGACTCATCATCAAGAAGAGTCGGGAGCACCTCCAGTGCCTCAGCGTCCGTCCACCTTGCCGTACGTACCGCCGCCAAAAATCTACAGGCGAACGCACTCCAATCGCCCCGATGGAGAATTCTTTGACGGTTGTAAGGTGACGACTGCGACTCCTTGGCTTGCTTCCGTCCGTCGCTGACTCTTCCGGCGGTAAGTTCAGCAAGGCGTCGCAACGCGGTGTCGCCAAGATGGCGGACGATCCTCGCGGCGGCCCCAAAATGGCGGCTTCCCACCTTCCGTGGTGCACCACGCCCAAGATGGCGTCTTCACGCCGCGTGGCCGATGGCGGCGCCATCGAAGACAATCCGGGCTCCTGCCGATCACCACCATCACCTTCCAACGCCGCCTTGGCGTGACAAGGTCACACAACTCAGTGATGACGTTTTNGAGAGTTGCCAGTTGCTCCGCCATCCGAGTCCATCTTAAATCCTCGTCCTTCAACGCAGATGGGTCGGACGAAGCGGCAACCTCCTCGACACCCGGGCCCTCACGGATCTCTCCCTCCGCCGAAGTGAAGCCGACCGCAGGAGGAAGATCGTCGTCGTCCGAAGATGAAACCGACGCCGGAGATGGAATATTCTTTTTCCTCAGTTGTTTCGCCATGCCGTTTCACTTCTGACTCCAGTGTAATAAAAGGACTCAGACACTTCTTTCTGTCTTCGTGTCCTTTATTGGGTTCTTGTCTTCTCCCACACGGCACTCTGTTATTACTCTGTATTTATAGCCCCGGCTGTTGACTGCTATTATAGCTTCCTTTCTCTTCCCGCAGACTCTCTGCTTCATCTACCGTAACCTCCTCCCTGCAGACTCGCTGCTACCCTATACAGACTCCCGCTGCCACCCCTATGTGCAGACCCTCTGGCTGCTACTGTATGCAGACCCGCTGCTGACTCTGTATGCAGCCCCGCTGCCGACTCTCTGTGCAGCCCCGCTGCTGACTGCAGCCTCCTCGCTGCTTCGGTCGGTCACCGCTGGCCAACGGTGCCGATCCTCGCTCCCCCCGTGTTCGTGGCGATCTCGCCACCCTCCGCTTCGCCCTTCGTGGCCTCTCTCTGTTCCTGGTTCCCGTCACTCCCTATCCTCTTCCGGTTCCCCTCCTTCTATAGCTTAACCCCTCTCCCCCCCACGTGACCTAACTCCTCCCTCATGACGTCACCTCCGGAGGGCCGTTTATGCCCGCATTACATATGTGTGCTGTATGAGAGAAAAAGCGACTGAGCCCACGCCCTCACCCCCTCCCCCCATTACAGTATCTCTAAGTACTATTTGACTGCTCAGCAAATCATACGTGCAATACGTTAGGTGAGGAGGAAGGACAAACTAAACACAAATAAGCACTTATAAAGAAATTCGTTTTCAATCAAGTGCATCACCCTAGTGGCTTCCTAATATCAGAGGGAAGATAATTTCAGACGGCAGCAGAAGCGCATCTGAAAGCGCGCGATGCAAACAACTGCAGGCCACTGCTGCCAAAGAACACTATTCGATCAATCCGTCTCGCTCGTTACATGAACATTTGCTAATTTTGTAAAAAAAAGGGTTAAAATTATAATTGCTTGTTATAGTGCATTCACGTAGAAAGAACGCTGGTTAAGTCAGACCGGCCTGTATATGTATAGTATAGACATTTAGTTTGCAGCAGTGCAATACACAGCTCAATACACAAAGTTAAATATCCAAATATCTCAAACTAAAGAATGGGTCACTTGGGTTTACAAACATGATGTCCAAAACTTGTTATAGTCTCATGCTCTGCGTGCTGTTGTAAATGCACGTGGAGCATGCTCACTTACCAGATGCTGTTATGGATAAGCTTCTATATTATTTATACTAATTTTAAATGTTAAATTAAGGATTTGTTTCATACATTTCTTACGTAAAACAACTATAGGGAGGCGTTCATCCATCGGTAGGGAGACTGGCTGCTGATTTAACGTGCCACTCATTTTGAAGGACTCTTAAGAGACAGTGCAGGTGGAGATTAAAATGCATAGGAAGGTGGCTGCACAGGCGCCTGGACCACTGCTGTCCTGGATAAGTGATTTATTTAACAAAATGAACATCACAGTAACAATGACGCTGCCCCACACAACCACACTGTACCTCTGTAGTAGGTTCGAATTAGGTGCACACACACGCAGCTTGGAGGCAACACTATTTATTAAACGGTAAGTAATATAACACTGTACATAAGGTGGTGACCACCTTCCTCAACTCACTAACACTCTGGAACACGACACAGACTGGACCAGGCAGGCAACGGCCTGCCTGGCCCAGGACGACGACTCGGGACTTGACGACCGATGATGTCTTCACTTTGGAGTACAGTACAACAGCCTCGCTCTGCATTCACACCACGCTTATATCTGCTTTCGCGTGGCTGGCTCCGCCCCGGCGTGGCTGGCTCTCTTCAGGCCACGCCTCCTTCCCAGGACACACCTCACTTCCCCCACCTCTGGGAAGGTCCGGATCCCTCCACCACGTGACCCCCCAGGCACCCCCCTTGGGGTCCCAGCCTTCGTACAGGCCGACACAGTAGTGACCGTTCTATGTCACTACACCTCTACAAAGATCATGTTCACTAATTTCCGTGAAGCATATGTGACGTCATATCACAACTAGACAACCTCAGAGCACCCTCTACCCTTACATTGAGAGCATGGGAGTGCCCACTACATAGGGACCACCCAAGATCAAGCCTGGCTCCCACCCTCTAATCGTCACTCAACTAGAGGTGACGCTATCCCGATCATTGCACATGACAGCGCAATTCGCCGTCTGCGTGGCATCACGGTGGTCATGGCAGTGAGCGCGTGGTGTCACGCAGCTGCTTAATCTGCTAAACCTGTGTGGTGTTTTGAATGAAGTTACATTTTACTTTTTTTGTTGTAGTGTTGTGTTCATGTAAATGTTCATATGCTTGCACTGAAGAGTGTTTTGAGATGTCTAAGGTGTTTCGATGCTCTTTAATGTATTTCCATATATTCCAATAACAATTTTAAGCTTACATTACAATTTAAATAGCTCAATGTATTCACAATCAAATACCTAAAGTCACAATTGTACCTAACCGAGACCTCTCAGATTTTAGTAGCAGCATTTTATTATAATAATTAGTTTGCCCGTACCTGGCTAAAATTACACGACTATGCTTACAGGTGACACGTGGTTTGTTTTCATTTTCTTCAGGTGACTCGATGCATTTGTCATGATGGCATCAATAGTTTCTGCATATGAGATTATTAGAACCAACAAAGTGAAACTGCAGGAATACCTCCAGGCGAAGTCTTCAGAAGTGCTTGACCATTCCTGTCAAACAGGGATAGTTCTGCGCAGTGAATATGCGTCCCTCAAAAGCGAGAATGACCCCATTGCACGAACACGGCACCTGGTTGACCTGGTGCTCGACAAGGGAGAAGATGTCTGCATGAGATTCATTGAAGACGTGCTGGTGCCGCTGAGATCCGAGATCCCTCTCTTGGATCAGTGGATATCACAGCATGAGCAGCAGCTCAACTTGATGGGTGTTGATCTGAGAAGAACTGTGGGTGAAGCCATCCTGGAGCAGCTTCTCGTGAGTGATGCTAAACTTCACATAGCCATTCGCATGTCTCTGGGCAAGTTTAGGTGAAGGGGAGGAAAGGATGGATGATAATGAAAATGTGTGTAAATATAAAACCTTACATCCACACTGGACCCCAACATTCATTAATTCATCATATCCCACAGCTCCCTTTCCTTGGAAAATACTTAAACATGGTGATTTTCTCCCGCCTCTTCAGACACAGACGTAGTATTTAAGCTGGAAGAATATAATGAGCTATGAAGCTCTCTTTCAAGTGTCAAGCCCAAGATGGTTGGCCATGGCAGCAAACCCATCAGCTGCCATGGTCTCCATGACTTCGTACATTCTGTGGTTGAAACTGTTCCCCTATGCAGGGTGAATGACCACCTCTCTTAAATTATGGAAGCTGCTTCTGGTTCTTGACTTTTGGCTGCGTTGGATACCACACACCACTCCATCCTCTTGAATCGGCATGGCTACGCAGGCATCTCTCACACACTTCCCTACTGCTTCACCCTCTAAAAGTGAGCCCTATTTTTCCAAGCAAGGACTGCCTTCCGTTCAGATGCCCCAATTCTATGGTGTTCCACATGGCTCCGTCCTTGGCTATCTGCTCTTCTCAGTGCAATGTCTCCTCCTTTGTGGAGATTTTTTATTCCTATTTTTTTATATTGACTAGCTACCACTGCTATTTCTAATGACACCCAGCCTTTTATTGCCATTGACTCATGAAACAGAACCTACTCTCTCCTCTTAACTCTTGAAAAAATGTTATACTCCTGTAATAACACACTTCGACGACAATCTGGCTGTGTCTTATTTATTTCTCGCGGCTGGACGGCTCGCGTTCTCCCACGCTATCACCGTCGCTCCGCGTTGCGCGGCGTGAGTTGTTATCATCTGCGCACGCTCGCTCACTCTTTCCGCTCCCACGCACCGCTGGCAGACGGCGCGCAGGGAGACCACCTCCGGACCACCACGTGGCCGATGGCATGCCGGAGGCGCGAGACGTGGTCCGCTTCCAGACTTCCCACACTGACCTCGAGTCCCTTCCGGCTTCCCCTTATAACCCCCCTCTGCGTCACCAAGCCCCGCCTCTAGCCACGCCCCCTTACGAACCTTCGAGATAGTACCCCACTAGCACCCTCGGGCTCCGCCCTTGAACTCTGGCCCAGATAATCTCTTTCACCCAATTGGCTTAGAGGCTAAAGCGGCGAAGCCTATCCCACCGATCGGCGACCGTCAGTGTACGCTCGCATTAACTCCTACTGATACTCCTGCTGTTATGAAGTGACTCATGCAGCCAGCTATGGCTGCAAAGTTTGGTAGTACATGTTATATATCGTTTATTGTACAATTTAAATCAGTTCCTATGATCACTGTTACATTGCTTTTATAGCTTTATTTTGGTGATTTCGAAAATGTTTTGGTTAGCCATATTTGTTTGTTGTAGTACAGAGTTAGACTGATAACTTTAATCTTAATTGTCTTATGGTTGTTATTGTTTGACTTGCATCCCACTGGGATTTTTGCACACAGCATTGATATATGGTGCTTTTTCTGGAAGACTTTGCTTTTTTTTCCTGGATTTTTCTGATTGCGCGTAGTCACTTTAAGATGTTTCTTGTTCCTGTTTTGTTTGTTGCGGTTGCACCCGATTCAGAGCCGAATGGCTCACAGGGCTATACCAAATAAATGAAACAGAAATTGGATTGGTTATAATTCACTCCAGATTAAACGTCAAATTTGTAGCCCTCGTCATTTGGAAAAAAAGTCCACGGGAGATAATGACGCCGAATATATGATTCCCAAGAGATTAAAATAACATCAGATACAGAGGGATCACGCTACTCATGGTCACCATTGCCCAAGTGGTGAGCCACTGGGTTCAATGTTTCCTTGGAAAGCTTATGGAAGTTGTTGAGCAAATTTGTCATTGGGAATCGACACTCTCCACAATGTAGTGGCTGCCACAGTGTTTGCTGATGATGTAGTAGCCAGATTAGTTGAAGTTCAAGTGAACCTATGATGCATCACGTGGGAAGCTACGAGTTCTGTAATTCATGTGGCTGTTGTTGTGGAGGTGAAAGCACTTCATCTTCTCTGCTGCATGGACCGTGCCTGGTGTACTGCACTCCACCAGTGTAGTCCCCTTGCTACATGATGAAGGCCAGCTTGAGATGGGAGAGGAAACACAGCCCCAATACCAGTAAAATATAAAAAGCTAAATTCAACATCCGAAACAACAAAATCTAAAATTGTAGGACAAGGCAGCAGTGAATTTTACACACAGATTGATAGAATTAGGTTGTGATGATGTTGATGTCCATCGTAATGCTAAATGTGGTGGTACTATCTTTTTCACATGCAAAAACACAATTCAAGTGGTGGAACATTTTTGTTATGAAAAAAAATTTTTACAAAGGTATAGTGTTTAGAAAAATTGCATACATCGGGAAAACTTCCACACAATAATTCATGATGTACATGATGGTGATGCATTATCCATGGTGAACGAATTCGCTACGCTTTTTTTACATTGTTTATTTTAAACATATTTGACTGCTATAGGAATGTTTTTTTATTGTAAGTGAAACTAATTTGTTCGTTAAATTATGTGTTTCATTTAGATAACCCTGGTGATGATTACAGAGAATTCTTGCTGAAGCTGACGTCATTAACACGAGACTACAACGCACGGCCTGGAGAACCTGCAGTGTTTTTGCTGGAGAGGATGGTGAAGCCAATTCTGGTTCCCTACTACCGCCAGCAAGAAACCAAGGAGCACGAGTTACTAGCGAGAGGCAAGCAGCACGAGGAGCTGATGAAGAGAGCACAGAGAGAAGGGATGACTTACAATAATCTCTTTGATCCCATTGGAAAAAAAACACACCCCCGACTCGTTATTGTAGTGGGGACTCCAGGCAGCGGTAAAACCATGTTGAGCAAATTCATTGTGCACAGCCTGCTGGCAAGTGAGAGAGTGTTTGCACAACGCTTTGAGCACATTGTGCTCATGACGTTCAGGGAGATAAATAATATTGTAGAGGTGTCACTGGCAGAGCTGTTTTCTATGCTGCACTCATGTTTGGGAAAGAAAGCGGATGAGGTTTTTGCAAACCAAGAGAGAACCCTTTTTGTTATGGATGGGTTGGACGAGTTTGGAAAGCGCCTTGACTATGCAAATGCGTGCACTGATCCACGTAAGACGGCAATAGTAGAAGGCATCATTGCTGCCCTAGTGAATGGAAAACTCTTGCCCAAGGCCTCGGTCTTGATAACGACCAGACCCATTGCCATGGAGCAGCTGAGTGGAGTGAATGTTGATCGAGCTGTTGAAATTACTGGGTTTTCCAATGAAGATAAAATTGCATTTTTACGCAATTTTTACCAAGATAGGAGTCTAGCAGAAAGGGCACTCAAGCTCCTGCAGGAAAATGAATCGGTGAATACATTGTCCCAGAACCCTTCATTCTGCCATATAGCAGCCATACACTGAAGGAACATTTACAAAAGTCTGATCATTCTGAGATTATCCTCAAATCAATGACCGACCTCTTCACACAATACGTGTTTGGGCTCATAGTACACCATGGACGTGGCAGCCGCGGAGCCAAGGAAATCGTATCATCTCTTGCCAATATGGCTCTGAAGGGGGTTCAGCAAAACATCCAGACGTTCAGCCAAAAATATCTTGAAGAGTGTGTTGCTAGTTCTTCTGAACTCGGAAGTACATTCATCAATAAAGTGTTCACATGCGAGGGCATTAAACAAGGGAGTTGTTATTCATTTTCACACTTGACAATGCAGGAATTCTTTGCAGCAATAGCTGTGCATCTGTCACATTCAACATGGCCAGTGAGTGACATCATCAAGGTTATTGAGGACAGCGAAGATGGGAGGTTTGATGTGTTTCAGAGGTTTTTTTGTGGACTCGCATCAAGCACTCCATGGAAGTTCTTTGAGGGTATCTTGGATCCTCCATCTGCAGATTCTCAAAAGGAAATAATCGAGTGGCTCAATCGCAGCATGGAGACTCAGAATGTTGACAGACACAGGCTCATCAGTCTCCTGCACTGCGTGCACGAGCTGCACGACCGCACGTCCCTGAGTGATGCCACTCGGTCCATGACTAGGATAGTCCTGTCACGCACAATGCTGTCCCTGCCAGACTGCGCTGCCCTCTCCTGGATATTGATGCATCGAGAAGAACCTGTGGAGAGACTCGACCTGTCGCGCTGCGGCATCGGCACCGAGGAAATGAAGAGGCTTCAGCCTGGACTGCACAGATGTAAAAGCTAGAGTAAGACTTGCACACCTCGCATTCACTACTGCACAAATTGTGTGTGTGCGTGTGTGATATCAACTCGATCAAATGAGTACCAGGTGCAGTGTGTAAAACATTGCTACTCGGGAGACAAAAGCGGTCGGGCATGATGCTGGCCGCCCACCCATCATATGCCATGCCGGCCTTCATAGGTGCTCCCTAACAGCACTTTCCCCAGGAGTCTGTTAAGGCTATATGGCACATCTTTGTTTATAACACTCCTCGCTTAGTAACTGTGCACACACAGTACAATGTAACCCCATGCTGAAGTAAACACTCGCTCTTGCATAGCCCAAGCATGAATACAACTTTTGACAAATTCTTCCCCTTGCCACTGCCATCATTGTCCTCACTCCTCACTTCACTCCTCTCCCGGCACTCCACGCTCACCCCTCCCCTTATACCTCCCATTAACCCCCAACCTGCTCCTGCCTTCACTTTTCCCATAACCCACCCTTGCCCATCCCTTCACTCTTCTCCCCCCATACTCACGCCCACTCATCCATTGAGGATAATGTTTGGTGAGTGCGTGCCTGCTTGAGTTGGTGGGTGACTTGGTGGATGGATCGATGAGTATATTGATTTAGGTGAGGATGTGAGTGAGTTGGTGAATGAGTGAATTAGTGTGTGAGTGGGTTGTGAATGAGTGAATTAGTGTGAATGGGTGAGTAAATGTATAGTAAGTCGGTGGGTCCACAGTGAATGCTGCACTCGCTGCACATTAAAGTACAAAAGGAAGAAAAAGTATGCATATGCATGGCTGCATTAACGCTTTCTAGCATCTTCAGCAACATTTAATTAGCGATAATGATAGCCCTCACACTAGGTGCAGGAAGTGAGGTGACCGTCGGCCACACTGAAAAAATGGAGCCCTGATAGCGGCTCTGCAGTGGAGAGTGAGGGTAACGGTGTGATCCACGTGGCCGATTCAAGCCCCTGGTTCACAGTGGATCATGGTCAGTGATGGTGCCCCCACTACAGAGACAGCTGATATGTAATGGGTGTCAATCTTAGTTGTAAAGCATTAAAGAGACAAAGATCCCCAAGTAGCCCATACAAACTGTTGGGGAAAGTGAAGCTAGTGTCAGAGAACAAGCGCACACTACTACACTGCACTTTAGAGCACAAAGACAATCTCCCAGTGGAGCCTGCATACACTTTTGAGGCAAGTGCTAATCGCACTTCCCTGACTAGTACCGTCATTGGCTGTCTTTCTCTACCCATTGCTGATGTTTACACACCATACCAGGTACTCATTTAAGGCTCAATCACCCTAGGGGAGTTCCAGCACCAGATTTTTTATCACTCACCACTGATGCTGTTACCAGATATTAAACCCAGTCACTTAGTTCGTAATGTAATGTGCCAACGACTTTCCCACCATTCCCAAAAACGCATAAAAATACACATTGAAAGACACTCGTATATACACACACAGACATGCACGCACACAAACGTTCACATAGTGTACATATAAACTTACACACTCCTACACATGTACAAGTACAGCCTTTGGCCACTCTACTGCTGGAAAAGGCACTCCCACACCATGCAGGTCTTGGGGGTTATTTGACCATACATCACCACTCTTCAACCGAGAAGATGGATACAAATTGAACAATCATTGGAAGGATGTTATCAACCAGGTAATGCCTTAACTGGTTGTTGTTGTTTCCATCATTACCTGCCGGTTTACTGCTCGCTCCGCCCACGTCCCCCCCCCAGCCTCACGTCCTCTTCCCCTAGCGCTCACGCGGCTCCCCCTACCACATCCCCCCTCTCTCCCCCTTGCCTGCTCCCCCTCTCTTACCTATATAACATCTTGCCACGGCAGCTCTCCCGCCGATTTCAGCATTTTCTTGCTGTGGTTGTCCCACCTGTTGAAGATCGCTTGTGTTGCGATCGAAACGTCGTGATTTATTTTATTTTATTTCTACCTACGTGACTTCACCGAAAGAACCAAAGAGTATGGATTCCTGCAGTCACAAAAGCTTCAAATCAAGATTATCACCACTCTTGTCAGTGTGGGTTTGTGTAGAACATAGATGAATGTTGTTCCATTGCCATCACGCAGCTCCGCAGGCTATACAACACCTGTTGTTATGCATGTGTAATAAAGGACTCGATCCTGGGTCTGTCTCCGTTGTCCTTTATTCGGGTTCTTACACTTTTCCCACACGGCCCTCGCTCAGAGCTCTCCCCTTGGCAGCTCCATAGTTGCCCTCGCTCCCGTAGCCTCCACACCTCTGCAGCTCCGCTGCAGACTCCTGTACAGTCCTCCGGCTGCACCCACTGCAGCTCCACCGCTGCCCTCACTGCAGCTCCACCGCTGCCGTCGTTCCTCCGTGCTTGGTCACCGCTGGCCGACGGTGCCAAGTCTTACCGTGGGTGGCCATCTCGCCACTCCCCAACCTCAGCCCTGCGTGGCCTCTGTGGCGATCTCGCCACTCTCCGTCTCTATCCCCAACTCTCTTTCCACCCCGCTGGCTGGCGCCGTCATGAGCCCCTCAGCCACCAGGCTGAGGCACGGCGACCACCCAACCTGGTCTCCACTCTTCACTCCCCGACTGACCCAGATGTCTTCCTGTCTCCCCGCTATACCATCTCCCCCATGTGACCCTGACTCCTCCCTCTCGGATCGTCACATCCAGCCGCCCATTTACGCCCGCATTACACCACCCTCCCCGTAGAGAAAATTCCAGCCGTCCTCGGCTGAAACAGAACAAAATAATGCGGGCGAAGGCATCACAATCAGGAGTCCCCAGACACGACGGAGATTATAACAACAACACAAGTAACGAAAGGGGAGGGATCAGGAACCGGAACAGAACAACAAGAATAATAATGGCACAAAGCACAACAACCGACCGCAAGAATGGCACACGCGCACAACCCAGAAATGTGGTGTCTTAGAGCGTGTCCATGTTGTTGTTCCATCCACTCGGCTCAAGTCCAACATCAAAGAGCAAGTGGTAGAGCAGAATGACGAACGGGCGCTCAATTGCTCCTTTAAGTCCTCGTCCAGTTAGCACACCAGGTGACACCCAGTGTGGCAGGCGCCGAAGATCTGTGACGAGAAGGAGAATCCAATCCCCTGAGGCACAGCACAACAACGCCCATCGCATGTCGTACACGACAGCCACCCGGCCCCAGGGTAGTGGAGATGATGTAATTCCAGCCCGTTTAAGAAAACCCCAATAATTACCCAAAATAAACGCGATGGGTGCCCCAGCATTTACATTTTAACAACAATATTATTTACACGTGACAACAACAAAAAAAAAANTTCTGCTCTTGCCCACCAGCAGTCCTCCCTTGAGGACCAGCGCAGACATCACACGTACACAGCATGTACCCACGGTCACTCTCAACAAAACCCCCAGTCGCACACCCTCGCGTGGAGAGAACCACGCTCCCCAGCGGTAACGTTTAACTCGCCCTAACCCTTACCGTGGTCGTCAAACCACAGCAACATCCACTGATCATACTCTCGGCTAGTGCAATTTCGGGGATGAGCAGCACTCGGCCTTGCTCTCCCTTACTATCCCATCAGCGATGGACACAACCAGCCTCTTATAGTCTAACGCTTTATAGCCAAGGGAAGATCAATCCCTCGACAAGGCCAGACACCAACGACCCCCCCCCCACGGGGTAATTTCTCTTATAGAGACAATAACGCCCTAACCCAAATCCCGTGAGCCCCCGGCACACCAGGTTCAGTCTGCCACCGCACAACTGAACCATGACTCCCCGAGCCATATGAGCACACGGCCCATTAGTTTGAGACATACCACGGAGGTTTCGCCTCCGGGCTGTCAGGTCAGCCATCAGCCATAGGCCGATATGACCACAACTCGTGCATCACCCAATCAACAATGGCAGGCATAACAGATGGAATATTTGCCCCACCGAGGTTTTTCCCGCGCGCTCAAAATGGCGGCCCCCTTCGCCAAGCGCGTTCTCGCAATATCTCGCGCGCACTCAAAATGGCGGCCCTTTGCGCAAAGCGCATCGTCGCCATACCCCGCGTGCGCGCAAAATGGCGGCCCAACGTGCGAACACGTGGCCAGTTTTCTCCGTGCGTGCACCCCAGCTTCCCTTTGCTGGGGGTCACAAGATGCATCCCCCGTCACGTTGTAACAACCCCACCAATGATAGACGCACAGCCCCAGCTTGCTGCGCACAGCAGTCATATCGGGGAAATTGTAACCAATATTTTACCAAACCACATTGGTTACACACACCAACTCGCAAAGCAACACCTGGCTGCATGCAATCAACCGAATGAGCGACGCCACTTGGCGCCAATTTACGGTCCATCACCCTTAACATCTGAGCACCCACAACGGCGTCATTGCGCACCCTCATCGCGCGCTCTCTCTCAAAAAGCGCAATTACCTATAATATACACGCAATATCGTGTGCATAAACACCCATACAACCAAATTTTTGGGTCCCCCTCGAATTTGTTACCAATTTCCAAACAGGTACGCACAATTAATAACACTCCCAAACCCAATAGTCAACCAATGCATTGCACCCCGTAACTGTACAGAACGGTGTAAAGAGCACATGCAGTCAGCATATCGCGATCACACGCGTACATTTAAGCACAATAGCAAGCAGATCTGCAGGCAACCAACACACCATTAATCCAGTCGTAACATTGCAGCAACAACACAAATATTCTCTCTCTTGCAACCAACCACATCGCACGCAGCACCTCGCAGCACAATACACCAAAAAAAATATTTTCCAATTAAGCCCGTTGCACACGGTAACCCACGAGATGGTACAGCGCAGGATACCCGACGCTCCCGAGTTAATAATTAACTTCGCCATCAAGATAACAACTCCACACCGCAGCAACACACACAATTTGACACTCAGCAAGCACAGCAGACTCTCCGTCCATCCTCAACACACACACACACTAATTGACACCGAGCAACAAGCAGATAGCGCGTTCATCGTCAACACACACATACACACAGCCCGAACCGCGCTCCGCACACTCGAGACATGAGAAAAATCGCCCCCGGCCCTCGAAAGATGGGTGAGGTGTGTGTTAAGGCCGGGTGCGTATCGTTACGACTCGCCCGGGGCTGCAGCAAGCAGAGGACGCAGGGTGGTAACTTGAGACGCCTCGCAGAACTCGAACGATGACTTGACTGCTCCGTTGTCTCGCACCCGAGCCAGGATGGGAGAGCTCCCGCCCCAGCAGCTGCAGCGTCGTCGTCCTCTCCTCGCAGCTCCTCCTCACAAAACAGCAGCTCACAGCAGGCTGCTCACCCCGCGGCACCTCCAGATGGCAGCGCAAGGCCGCCTCTCCGCCGCGATGTTGAAGATGGCGGCGTCTCCCCGCCGCGGTGAAGACAAGATGGCGGCTTCCCGCCGTTTCTCCCCTGCCACGCCCAAGATGGCGTCTTCGTGCCGCGTGGCAGATGGCGCTGGCAGCGCAGGCAAGGCGGCGGCCTGCAGACCACCATCGGCTCTCCCCGACGCCGTCCTCGGCGTGGTGAGCTCACACAGTTGCGCCAGCACGATTTTCAAGGTCTCCAGCTGCGCCATCTGTCTCAATCGTAAGTCGGATGATGTAGCAGATGATGGCGCAGGAATATTCTTTCTTCTGAGCTGTCTTGACATGCCGTTTCACTTCTGACACCAGTGTAATAAAGGACTCGATCCTGGGTCTGTCTCCGTTGTCCTTTATTCGGGTTCTTACACTTTTCCCACACGGCCCTCGCTCAGAGCTCTCCCCTTGGCAGCTCCATAGCTGCCCTCGCTCCCGTAGCTCCACACCTCTGCAGCTCCGCTGCAGACTCCTGTACAGTCCTCCGGCTGCACCCACTGCAGCTCCACCGCTGCCTCACTGCAGCTCCACCGCTGCCCGTCGTTCCTCCGTGCTTGGTCACCGCTGGCCGACGGTGCCAAGTCTTACCGTGGGTGGCCATCTCGCCACTCCCCAACCTCAGCCCTGCGTGGCCTCTGTGGCGATCTCGCCACTCTCCGTCTCTATCCCCAACTCTCTCTTCCACCCCGCTGGCTGGCGCCGTCATGAGCCCCTCAGCCACCAGGCTGAGGCACGGCGACCACCCAACCTGGTCTCCACTCTTCACTCCCCCTACTGACCCAGATGTCTTCCTGTCTCCCCGCTATACCATCTCCCCCCACGTGACCCTGACTCCTCCCTCTCGGATCGTCACATCCAGCCCGCCCATTTACGCCCGCATTACACATGTTAGTCACGGGTAGAAGCATCATCCAGACTCGATCCTATTTAGATTTTCAGATTTATTAGATCTTACATGTACACTAATATGCACACTCTCTTATATGAATATATACACACTCATATGTACATGTACACTAATATCCATATACACGAATACTTGCACATTACTACACACTCACACACACTTATACACACCCCTGTTTGAGTCTGCAGTTTTTTAATTTACAGTATTTTTTACATTAAAATAAATGCAAGCAATCTTCATATAATAAGGCTTGACATCATAAGGCGCAATTCGTCCAGTGATCTGAGTGCGTCATGGACAAAATTAGTTAATATACGCATGTATGTGCAGGCAGTCCCAGGTTTATGAAGTCCGAATTTACGGAAATGCTTCCATAAATCATGTAAAAAAATCAACGTGGAAATGTTTGCATTAGTTACATAAGTGTAACTAGTGCAGCGAGTTGAGCTTGCGGATGTTTACTGCGGAGCGAGGCTTAAGCCCCGCCTCAACCGAGCTTTACGAGGATTAAGGTAAATTTTTGTATTGCATTACGTAATTATTTTCCTTTTGTAGCATTACGTAATTGTTTGTTCTCTCTGCTTAGAACTATATATGTTCCCATGTTTCTATTGCTAGTTTTCATTTTAAGTTAATTTCTTGAGTTATTTACTTTAGTTACTGTAGGTGTGTAGACGAGGAGCGATAGTGTAGTGGTTAGCGCTACGCTGCGCTATGAACCCGGCATCCCGGGTTCGATTCCCGCTCACGGCCAACACCAGTGACGATTATCTGAACCGGACCTGGGCCTCCCTCTAGGTCGACTCAGCCTCAAATGAGTACCTGGTGCGGTGTGTAAACATCGCCACTGGGGATACAAAGGCGGTCGGGCGTGTGGTGCAGGCCACCCACCCCCTCGTGTGCCGTTCTGGCCTTCATAGGTACTCGCTAACAGAACTTTCCCTACAGTCTGTTAAGGCTATACGGGGGATCTTTGTCTTTTTTTAGACGAGGTCTTGCAAAACAACACCCTTATAAACACAAACAAGTTTCAGATTATAAAGGTACAGTGCAGTATAAATGAATGGATGATTGTGAGTAAACTGATATTTGTGAATGCCACAAATATCATATGCTTCTGTGTTATATATGAAACAATGAGCAGTTTTGCTCATGAATGTGTGTGCTCTGGTCATGTTCACCACCATTGTGAGTGTCCCTCACTCACCGCGTGTTTGACTCCGCGGTTCCCGTGGGCTCAGTGTGTCAGCGCTGTCCCTTCTCCCGTCCACGCGGGTTCAGGCTGACTCACAACTACATCGGAGACAGCGAACTCCGACTTTTAGCGGACGGGATGTTGGGGAGAGAAGGGAGTTTGGAGACGTTAACGTGAGTAATGTCCTGATGCACTCACACTTATATAAGTAAACCAATTAACTTATCAGCCACACTTATTACAGCACTTTTAACAACTATTAATAACAATACAATTACAATTGTCACATTACCTACTCTAACCAATGATATTGTCTTCTTGGTTCTTTCGGTAAAGTCACGTAGAAGGGAAGTAATAAAATAATAAAAATAAAACATAATAAAATTATTCTCACGTTTCGGCCACAACGCAAGCAGCCGTCCTCATGTGAAGAAGAGGTTTGTCGAGAAGACAGAGTCTGAATGACAACCCCAGGCTAGGAGCGTCTTCTCGACAGACCTGTTCTTCACCTGAGGACGGCTGCTTGCGTTGTGGCCGAAACGTCGTGAGAATAATTTTATTGTTTTATTTTTATTATTTTATTACTTCCCTTCTACGTGACTTTACCGAAAGAACCAAGAAGATGAATCCCTGCAGTCACGAAAGCTTTAAATCAATGATAGTTTTAAACGATATTGTGTTAATACAGTAGATCATCGATTATATTATCCAACGGCTTCGGAGGGACGGGGGTACTGAATAAAAACACCAGATAATCGCGTCATTATTTAAAATAGCTGATTTTTGCCCATTATTGAATAAGATGTTTATAGGTGTTCTGTATATATGTAGTGTTTAAAATAGTTTGCGATGTGAAAATAGCTTAAATAAACATACAAAGACAATAAATATCCTGCTGTAAACAGTGACTGTATTTACTGTACCGCATTCACCACCCCAATATCGAAGACTCTGCATGGGGTGGTGTGTGTACTACGCTCTTGTTCAACAACTTGTGTTTGACAACAACTTGTGTTTGACAACAACAACTTGTGTTTGACAACAGCAACTTGTGTTTGACGACAAATTGTGTTTAACAACGACTTGTGTTTGACGACAACTTGTGTTTGATGACAACTTGTGTTTAACAACAACAACTTGTGTTTGACAACAACTTGTGTTTGAGAATCGTCGGACTGATGCAGCCTTCAGATCGGTGCTCTGGCGAACGCCGAATTGCACGCAATTTTTGCCGGATCGCACTGTATGTTTACTCTGTCACTGTAGTCATTAGTCATGAAACATTTATACACTTGCAGTGTTTGCATTAAGTTGTTGTATGTCGTGTATAATGTACTGTATATATTATTTGACACTGAAATAAGCAAAGCTCCTTGTTTTGTCACGCACATGGTGCCGATCTCCGGACTGGTACAGCTTTGCAGCGGTTTACTGGATGTTGGAAGCCAGATAAACACGAACTGGATTAATCGATGATCATCTGTATTTAACGTCATAGATTACATTTTTTTAAAACTTTCGTGATTTCAGGAATTCATATTCTTGGGTCTTTCGGTAAAGTCAAGTAGATAGGTTCAAATAAAATAACAAAAACTACGACGTTTCGATCGCAACACAAGCAATCGTCATCAGGAGAAAAAGCAGGGAAGCTGAGGCAGGCTGTTTTAAAGGTTTGAAATGGATGTAGTCAATGTTGGACTGCACCCATTTAAACCTTTAAAACAGCATGCCTCAAGCTTTCCCGCCCTTTTTTCTCCTGATGACGATCGCTTGTGTTGCGATCGAAACGTCGTAGTTTTTTGATCTTTGTTATTTTATTTGAACCTATCTACTTGACTTTACGAAATACCCAAGAATATGTGCAGTCTCCACAAACACGACCTCAACCACTGTTCGTCAACCACCACCACCTCTCACCATCCCCCACTCTGTGCCCAGACCCTCCACCCATCCTCTCTGCCCCCACTCACCGTCTCTTCTCTCCCTGCAGCCTGCATGAGTTGCACTGAGACAAGTCGGTTCCTCTCTCAGTGTCATCCTCAAGGCCAACACAGGATTGAAGAGTCTTGAGTAAGCTTTGCTGTTCGTTTCTCACAAGTGCTCTGTGAACGAACTGTGCTAATTGTTGATGCAACGCGTCGTGAAGTAAACATTTAAATGTGAACACATTTAATCTTGCTGTCCTGCTTAATCGAGTCCACTTTCAAAATGTTTTACTGTCATCTTAACACATTTGTTTAGTTTAACAAGTAGGCTAAAGCAATATTCATATTGTTAGTAGATACATTAATTGTAAACGTCTCCTGTGTTCCTCGATGAAAATGTACTTGTGTGTGATCCTCTGTTGTAACTTTGGGTTTATAAACAAACACTTTTCATATTATAAAGGTACAGTGCAGTATAATTGAATGGATGATTGTGATTAAACTGATATTTGTATTATATATAAATGTATAACACAGAAGCATTAAACAATGAGCAGCTTTGCTCATGAACGCGTGTGCTGTGGTCATGTTCACCGCCATTGTGAGTGTCCCTCACTCACCGTGTTTGACTCCGCGGTTCCCGTGGGCTCAGTGAGTCAGTGCTGTCCTTCTCCCGTCCACGCGGGTTTAGCTGAGTGCAACGAGATCGAGACAGCGGACTCGACTTTTAGCGGACGGGATGTTGGGAGAAGGAGTTTGGAGATGTTAGTGTGAGTAATGTCCTGATGCACACACTTATATAAGTACACCTAAACAAATATATACACACACGACACAAAACACAAAGATACTCGTATCATAANGTAATTTAACGTCTATTATAACTTTCTTTTTATTCACTTATTACAGCACTTTACCACCATTAAATCACAATAATTAAATTGTCACGTTACATACTCTAACAATGATATTGTTTCAAATTATTATGTAATACTGTAGATCATCGATTATCTGGCGGCTTCGGGGGGAAGGGGTGCCGATTTTAAAAACACTCGATAATCGCATCATTGTTTAAAATAGCTTATTTGCAATTTTGAATGATATTTTAAAGTGTTCTGTATATATTTAGTGTTTTAAAATAGTTTGCGATGTGAAAATCTCTGAATATACAAAGAAAAATGTATATCCTGTAAAAAGTTACTTTACTGTACCGCACTCACCACTCCAATATTGACTCCGCAAGGGCTGATGTGCGTACTACGCTCTTGTTCAACAACTTGTGTTTGACAACAACTTGTGTTGATAACAACTTGTGTGACAACAACTTGTGTTTGACAACAACTTGTGTTTGACAATCGCCGGACTGATGCAGCCTTCAGATCGTGCTCTGGCGAACGCCGAATTGCACGCAATTTTGCCGATCGCACTATTTTCTGTTTCTGACTGTAGTTATTAGTCATGAAACATTTATATAGTGCATATTTCATTGTTTAAGTTGCTGTATGTAGTGTGTAATGTACTGTATATAGTATTTGATCCTGAAATATAGTAGATACTTGTTTTGTCACGCACATGGTGGCGGTCGCCGGAATGGTACAGCCTTTGGAGCGGTTTCACCAGATGTTGGAATCCAGAGAGACACGCCTGGATATAATCGATGATCATCTGTGTTTAATGTTATAAATNAAAATTATGTTTAAAACGATCGGCTGCAAGCTTGACATTAATTGCCCTTTACATAAAAACACAAAGATCCTTTTAAATAAAGTCACCAATGACTACGCCGTATACATTTTAACATTTTTATCCTTACCAATATAAAAACAGCCNGGGAAGGTAGCGTGGGCTTCTGTGATAATGGCTTTATAGCTTTTCGGTCTCCAATTTAAATATTGGACGCTGCCTGTTCTAACCTTTCATGGACCCCAATATATCGCACAGCAACCTCGCCGATTCGAGNTGTTGTTCCTGGAAAATGCCGTGTTGCAAACGCGTAGGGTTGCGTTGCTGGGTCCGCTGATCACTCCCTACCTCTTTGTTTAACTGATTCTACGATATTTACTCCCTTGTAATTGCATTGAAGGATGTTGAGTTGCTCTCTATTTCTTGTGTGTACACTCAGTGCCTCTTCTCTCCTGTAGTCTGTATGACTGCTCACTGACAGACAAATCGATTCCAGTTCTCATGACATCATGATCACCAACAAAGATTGAAGAGTTCAGGTAAGCTCTGCTACTCGTGTCTCACATGTGCTCTGTNGCACAGACAAAACAACTTAGATATCCAATTTAAAGTTTTTGTGACTGCAGGGATTCATATTCTTGGTTCTTTTGGTAAAATCACGTAGAAGGGAAATAATAAAAAAAAACATAAAAAAATAATTAAATAAACATAATAAAAAATTGTTTTCTTTTTTATTTNATTTCCCTTCTACGTGACTTTACCGAAAGAACCAAGAATACAACTTAGATTCGTTAGTAACACTGTGGCCTTAACAGAACAAATATGGAAAAGGCAACGTTTTGGGCAATGGCTTCCTTCACATAACGTTTATGTGCTATCAAGCCATTGTCAGAAATGGGATTAGTAGTGGATGTATTCCAGTGCATGTAATATTCATTATATCAGATGCAGGCACATGGCCAAACCACTGGGAATGCCCCGATCTCAAATCTGCAAAGTAAGCAGGTTTGAGCCTGGATAGTGCTTAGATGGTTGACCACAGCACATAACCACAGGCGTTATAGGCAGCAGAGCTAAGTTGCGGGCAACAGACTGCGGTGTGCAGCACAATCTACCCTTGAACTATTCTGCGATCCTAGATCTGCAGTCCCTGCCATCACAGACCTGCAATGACCTGCGTGGTGAAGTATGGTAAAGCAGCTCTCATGGCATGGGGAGACCATCATCCAGCGTGGTTGTTGTGGGGGCTGCGTCGGTCTCGAACTGTGGGGAGCTGCCTGAGTCTCCGGGTGAACCCGCGTCAGCGTGGACCTCTCTCTGTGCTGCAGGTGGGGGCAATGGCTTCAGAAAGGAGGGGAAGCAGGAGCTGAGGAGCAAATGGACTCACCGAGGAGGCCTGGATATTTAGATACAAGCTGAGAGGACGTGCTGGCCCTGCAGCAGACGGAGCTGCCCACGCGCGACTCGCACAGCAGCCCAGCGTATTTTACCTCCACGGCTTCGATCGCGACACCGACTCTGAGACGATAATGAGCGGGGAGCTCTCTGTGAGCTCCACACGGAGCCGAGGATAAACGCGGCTCCAAAATGCTGATGAGCGTGGTGATTCTGATGTGTAAGTGTGTTTATGAATGTGGTATATAGAAACGATGTTGGGGGTTGTGGGGAGGGTGGCGGGGGGGGGGATTTTAAATGGTCTGGCAGCTCACCATGGTTTCACTGAGTAGGAAAGTTTTTCATAAATGTGCGTACATAGCGGTGTGTATCACACTCATGCACATATCCTAGCCTATTTATGACTTCAATAGTCACCCTATATCTGTTTAAAATTCATGTATTTTAACTTTCAATTGCGCTATGATGGGTCTAAAAATAATCTTCCAAGTCGACTTCAGCTAGAAGGAATGTATTAATGATTGTGCAATGTTGTCGATTTCTTGCATTAAAGTTGTTTTTGCTCTGAATTCTCTTTCATCGCTCTAATTTATTCGTTTTCGATTTTGGTGTCTCAGATTACACTTGCAAATGAACTATCCATGTTAAAAACCTGGCTAAACAAATACACTTGATATTTCTAATCTTTGCGTATACATATATCTGTATACCAAATAACAGCACTTCAACAGCCTCGGAATGCTTAACGTATCAATAATTCAATTTTAATGCACAATTGTATTGGAGACTGTCGTGGTCTGGGAACGTTTATTGCTGTTGTTTTACTGCCTTTCCCAAGCTTGGGAATTGATGCATGTTGAACTTGCATACTTTTACGTATTGATTTAAGTGACACCATGGTGGTGTGATGCTATCTTCCTTGCCTGGTATGCAAGAGTTCGGGGGTTTGATCCCGACCCTGACACCTGCTGTATAGTTGGAGTGTGCATGTTCTCTCTGTGGACGCTTGTATTTTATCTCTGGGTTCTCCAGATTTTCTCTCCACATTTAGAAATATCCATTTATATTATTTTACTGCTATAAATTTTCACGTGATAATCCACTTCCTCGAGCTATTATTTGTGGCCAGCTCGCTTCTGAAAATTAGATAATAGCTCTGGTCTTGCCTGTTAAGATAAAAAAAAGAGTTTAGTTGAATTTGTATATTTTAAGTGATTTGTTCACCTTTATTATACTTTGCACTCTTATCGTGTATTTGTAATGGTTGTAACTTTCTGTCCTGTCTTTACTGCACTCATTGGATTACTCCAGTATAAATATTCAGATTTTGCTATTAGGTGTAGCTTTATTTGTATATTCAGCCTTAACCAAGTACCCATCGCAGTGTGTAAACATCAGCACTGGGGAGACAAAGGTGGCCGGTCGTGGCACTGGCCACCCGACACCCTCGTGTGCCATGTCAGCCTGAATAGGTGCTCTCTAACTGCACTTTCTCCAACTGCCGGGTAGGCTACATGGGGGATCTGTGTGTTTTCTTTGTGAGTGTGTACTGTATATGGGGATTTATACTGGTAGGAACGAAGTGAACCAGCTTACAATAGATTATATCGTCCGTCCGATGTCCGATTAGGTGTAGCAACATCGCCCCCTACTGCAAACACTTGGCAGGACCCTACAAAAACCTTTAGACTCAGTGAGGCTTTCCTGGCTAAACAAGTGTAACATTCCCGTATAATTCCCTGAGATAGTTTTTAATTAAAACATTTAAATTAAAAAATAACTCACAGCGGCCTAAAGCCTACAGCTAGGCTTAAAGCCTAGAACTTGGCCTCAAACTCTCCCATCGTATATCGTACCCCGCCATTTCATTTATTATAGCCATTTGTTCGTTCCTACCAGCCCACCCGCAGGGACCTGTTGTTGTAATTGTGTGGGGGTAGCCGTGGCGTAGGTGGTGATGATGAAACACGGGAACAGAGAAGAGTCTCCCAGTGACTCTACTCCTCCCTCCCAGTGTCAGCGCGTTGAGCTTTTGGTGCAGGTTTCGGAAATGTCCATTTGTCTCACACCACTTGCTTCTCTTGCTTGTCAAGCATTCTAACTTCTCGCATGGACTACGTGCTGGAGGATACAAACTCGGTGTAACTCAGAAGAGGAGTCTCCTGGTTACTCATGCGGTTTGCAGTGTAAATGTTTCAATATTATTGAATAGTTTTGATATTGTACCCAAAGCTATCATCGACCTTACTAATGGTGTCACGAGACAAATAATATAATCTGTTTGGATATATCACGGTGCAGTGCAAGCATTTGTGTTTGACAGTGGCCCACAAAAGTGGATTTCACAGAGCTACCAGTCAAATGCCTTCCACTGACACTCGGTTTCAGACAGACCCATAAACTCACAGAGATCCTCAGACTTCCATTGAGATATAAACTCATATAGACACAAAAATACAAACACGGAGAATGTACTCACACTGAGCTAAAACTTACAGGAATGCATAGACTCACACAGAGGCACACGGACACACAGTCTCACTTCGACAAATACACTCTCAANGAGACTCATCAACTCAAAGCTACAGACTCACGAAAACGTCCAGACTCACAAAGAGCCACTCCCCTACTAGCCCGCCCACTCTACCACTAGGGATGCCCATTCGCTCACTAGACCCGCACACTCCCAACGAGGCCCGCCCACTCCCTAATTTAGCCCAACTCACTTCACCACTAGCCCCGCCCACTCCTCTACTAACCAATCCCACTTCACCACTAACCCAGCCCACTCTACAATTAAGATCCGCCAATTCACAGCTTGCCACGTCCACTATACTACGATTCCCTCTCACTCCTAGTTAATTTTCTGCTATTTAACCGTCTGGACCACGGCAATTCTCGTCGTCTTGGTCTTCCTGCATCAGCCCTCTCCTCCACAAATAAAAAATGCTCCGCACAAGTTATTTTCAATCTCCCATTTATTCTCACACTGCCTCTCCTACTTCAACTTCACTGGCTTCCCATTCACTACCGCTGTCTTTTCAAATGCCTGATGCTCATCTTCAAATCTCTCTATGGCCTTGCCCCACCTCATCTTGCCTCTCATCTCCGTTCCCAATCTTCCCTGTCCCTCCATCTCCGTACGCCCAATCCTTCCTCCCTGCACACCTCCACTGGAATAACCTTCCCCAGCACATTAAACAGTCCCCCTCCTTAACTTCATTCTGTTCTCTCTTAAAGCCTCACCGCTTTTCCATTTCCCATTCTCTCCCTCCCCTATCATTTTGTCTTCTGTTTTCATATGGCTGATGTAGATGCAGAGTAACAACTACAATTTCACATTCAGGTGGTCAAGCCAGATAACCACGTCAAGAGTAGCGCAGTGTGTCGCTGTCAGGACTCCTTCGTATTTGTGGATTGGACATTGCTTCATTGTATGTTGATTGTTATGTTCTGGATGACCACAGTCGAACACTGGAGAGTTTTTCATCTTCCATTTGTGCATAAGGTATCCGCATCTGCCATGTTTGTGCAGTGGATGTGGTTTAGGGTGGACCATGACCTTCTTGGAAGATCAAACCTAGGGATCTGCCTTGGGTCTTTCACAAGGTGTTAGTTAACATCTTGCCACAAGATGAAGTGAACACCACTCCGGTGTGCTCGCATGGATGTTCAGTCGTGATTATTTTAATCCATTCTATCTCACGCCTGCCCACCGTGTCGTAGAGTTTTTCCTGCATTTTTTTTTATTTGTGGAGCAGTTGCAGTCCTTAGAGCAGCGCACTACAAACTATGACCTGAAATCAGTCGAGTGACAGAAGAATCAGTCCTGCCCCTCATACTGGGCGTAATGGTGAAATATAGCAAAAAAGCGTTACTACAGATAATACATAGGAATGCCTTCATCTAGCAGTACAGCAAGCGGGTCTGTGAATTCCATCTGGTTGCCGAACTGTGAGTGTTATTTCTTATGTGCAAGTGGGCTTTTCTCTAGGTACTCCAGTTCCCTCCCACACAAAGCCAAACACCTGTTTCATGGAAATGGTCAGCCATCCCAGGGCAGGAATCTCTTGAAAAATTCGTCTTGGGATGCCGGTGATGTTTTCGTAGATATATGGACAAAATTGTTATTATCATTATATTTGTAATTCTCTCTCTCTCTGCTAAGAGCACTCTTTCCCTCTCCTCCACACAGAAAGCAAAGACAAAGATCCCCTAATAGCCATACAGGCTCTAGAGTCAAGTGCTCTTTGGGACAATGGCTCAGCCTCACAATGTCTTATCTCGTAACACTCATGTCCCATAATTCAGCTCTCCCCTGAGCGCCGTCTTCAGCAAATCCACTCGGCTCCACATTCTCCTTTACTGCATCAGTCCATCTCTTTTCCAGCCTGTGTGATGTCCGTTTAGAACCCTCAATCTGCCCCAACAGAAGCTGCTTGAGCATGTGTGGCTGGGTATGTTGGCTAGATGACCCAGTCAACTCAAGCATTGCCCGTCAGAGGAGCTCACTTGATGGGAATGTCCAAATCTTTAAAGAATTTGTGAGCTCACAATCCAGCCTGGTTAAACCCAGGATGGATGGGCATCATGAGGATGGGGACGATGCCCAACCCAACTGCAAGCGATGATGAATTATTTCTTACAACTTTCATCAGCTGGCTGAAACCAGGCCACTGTCGGTGTTAATTGGGTCCTAGAAGGACCACCACCAGAGTGGAAGACTCGCAAGCGCATCTTTCTGTGACCAAGCCGATGGTCAGTGGGCAGATCAGCTACACGGTAGGTCCTGGTGTCAAGACCATGGACCCTCATTCCCTATTCTGTCACTACATATTCAAGCAGATCTTCTTGCTTGGACCCGGATTATGGAACATCATGTTGGGGATTAATACCCATGGCTGCAGAGAAGTATAGCAACCTCCTAACATTGCTTTTTAGCTGATCTGCGCCCAGCAGCCTGTATCATATCCCACTCAGGCATTAATATAACTCAACAGGATGACTCTAAACCAAGGAGCCACTTTAGCCAGCACCCATTACAGGCCATAGAAGGCATCTGACTCATCGGCCTTGCTGTTTTCATCCACAGATAATGGGGAGGCGAGCCCACCGTTACTTGAGCTTCATAGTTCCCACACCTCATTCATTATTTTGTTCAAAAGAGAGCCACTCCCTGTTTTGCAGTTTCCAATCCCGTGTTTAGGACTGTCCATGCCTCAGTGGTTGGTACTATGCAACCTACGACTAAAACTAAAACGTATATCCAGAACGCGATGACAAGAAGAGGAGGCACTCGAGAACAAGGAGACGAACTATGAAGTATTGAGCAGAATCAGGGGGCAAAAAATCTAAGACATTAGTATAGCAGGGAGAAAGAGAGAGCGATCGCGGAGACATGAACTTTGGAGACAACTCGGTGTTTAGTATTGGTGCTTACAGCACACACGGCGTTGCTAGGCAACTGAGCGCGAGGAAAGGGGGGTAGAGATGGTGTTTTTAATTTGAGTTTAGAAAAAATATTACTTTGCGACCTGCAGCAACATCATCATCATAACGACTCATTCCTATTGGGTTCCAGTTATGGTGATGGTGGTTACTACGATGATTGCTGTGGTGATGGTGGTTTGTTGCTAGAGTGAATGTGGTTTCTATGCTGTGATTGCAACTATGGTGATGGTGGTTGCTGTGTTGTAGTTGCTATATTGGTGGCTGTGGTGACGGTGGTTGGAGCTAGACTGATTGTGGTTGCTATGCTGTGGTTGCTGCTACAGTGATGGTGGTAACTTCGGTGATTAGGGGCCGTCCATAAATGACATCACGCACCTGGGGGGGGGTCAGACATTTGTGACGATGTGGGACGATGAAGGGGGGCACATTAAATACGCACGACATTGACAATAGTTTAAAGCGATCTGAAGCATGTTTTTTTTTTTTTTGGGGGGGGGGGCAGGGCAGAGCCTTGTGACGTCATATTTGAGGGGGGTCTGACTTTTTGTGGCACCGTGTGACGAAGGGGGCAGGGGTCAAAAATCGTCCAGAATCTCGTGACGTCATTTAAGGACGGCCCCTTACTGTGGCGATGAAAGTTGCTACGATCATGGCGGTCTATACGGTGACCGCCTCGGTGATGTTCGTTGTCGCGATTGCTACAGCGGTTGCCGTGGAGATGCACGCAGTGGAGCAGATCCAGGAGCTCCTGGGCGCAGGGCTCCTGGGTGCGAGTCCGGAACGAGACGCGAGACTCGCAGCTGGAGAGCTCCGCCTTGAGAGACTCGCAGCTACGCGATCAGTGCTGCTTCAACGCATCCAGGGGGTCCTGGGAGAGACTCGCGGAATCGCACAGAGACGTGGACACACGTTGGAGGGATTCTCACCACCCCATCCTCCTCTTCTTCCTCCTGCTCCTCAACTTCCTATTGAAACAGAAAATCAAATGACTTGTTCACCACTAGCTCACCACTCACCCACCCACTGACACATCCACCCACCCAATCACCCACCCACTCATCCACCCACCCACACATTCATCCACTCACCACCCACTCGCTCACCAGCAGCTCACTCACCCACCCACTCACTACCTACCCATTCACTCACCCACCCACTACTCATCCACCCACCCACTTACTCGCTCACCCACTCACCACCGGCTCACCCACTCGTTTGCCGACTCACCACTCACTCACACACCCACTCGTTCATCCATCCATCACCGACTTATCACCCACTCACCACCCATTCATTCACCCACTCACCATCCACTCACCCGCCCACCTAATCACCTGCCCACCCACCCGCTCACCCACACCCACCCGCTCACCCCACCCGATCATTCACCCGCTCTTGGGAGGGTAGATTTTTAGGTAAAAAAAAATCAAGATTACTTGTTTTACAGACGATACAATAGATACGTAGGCCGGGGCTGTATGCGTTTCTGTGTTGTCATTTATATTCTGCACAAAGGCGACTCCACAGCAGCTGTGACGAGACAAGGCCGGCGATCACGAGAGCCGGATGACAGCAGATAACTCGAGAGCAGCGCGCGTCATCGTTTAGCTGTGGTGTGCTCAGCTGTGGGTGTGCACAACTGCGTGTGTTTGTGGCTAAATGCGAGAATGTGGATCGGTGTGTTATTAAATTACGAGGCTGCAATGAGATCCTTGTATGTATGTCGACCTTCTTTCGCACCGTGCTTAGCCAACCGTGATAATCGGACATTACTCAATTGTATTTTACATCGAGCAATCAGCACCCCTACGTGCAGAGCAAAGCCGCTTGCAGGTCAAATGCTGAGTCACCTTATTGTGCGAAAAAAACCGTTGCCACTGGTGGTGCCCTTTAGAAATGTTTATGGGGATTGCATTCTTCGCAAACCACGTGGCCCAGCCTTGCCCTTTAGAGGCAGTCGCGCCGTGCAGGCGTCCCAGTGTGAGCATTGTTACCATTGTCACCATCATCACCACCGTCATCATTAACACATTCCCGCGGTCAATGGCCAGGGTCAACGGCGGCGTGGTGTATTTCGCAAATATGCCCGACTGTGAGGGCGGGCACAAGCCGGCTTGAGTAGGTTAAACGTTGAATTTATAAGGGCACCACGGGGTGACCAGCCCCTCCCCACCCAACCCCACCCCACCCAGCCCCACCCTCTCCACCTAGCCCCTCCCCTCCCCACTCTCCCACCCAGCCCCTCCCCACCCTCCCCAGCCCCTCCCCACCCTCCCCTCTCATTCATTTCAGCCGGGTTACTCCGGAACGATCTTCCAGGAATTATTTTGATCACGCCACATCCATCTCGCCATACTGCCCTCTTGCTTATAAATCTCTTCATATAATTATAGGAATACTAGCTGTACTACCCGGCTTCGCCCGGGACTTGTATCCACCACGCCCGGCCGCCTTTGTCTCCCCAGTGGCGATGTTAATACGCCACAGCAGTTACTCGTTTTGAGGCTGAGTCCCTCCCTCACCGCTCTCCCTCCCTCACCGCTCTCCCTCCCTCACCACTGTGTAGAGGATGTGTAAGTTTTATGAATTTACCTCAGAGTCGCGTGGTGGGTGTCGAGGCCTAGCACCGTGCAGAGCCTCCGGCATCGCCTGATTTTCCCAGCCGGCTGAGGCAGGGTACGTGTGCCGCTCCCCCCCCCCCCCCCCCCGCGCTACAATAATACTGTGTAATCGCTAGAATTTTTAATGTACCGACCCTGAAGAGGACGTGAAACTTTGATGAATTTACGTGAGAGTCGCGTGTAAATGCGTGCGCCTATTTTAACGGTAATTCAAAATGGCGTCCACCCCGCGGCGAATGCGTCGCTACGCGTTGGAAGGGCAACCGCCGTCCAATGAAAGCGGCGAAGGCGTGGCCACCCGTTGGCAGGGGCAACCGCCGTCCAATGAAACTGCAGCCCGCGGCGAAGGCGTCGCTACCCGTTGCCAGGGGCAACCGGCGTCCAATGAAAGCGGCGAAGGCGTCGCTACCCGTTGCCAGGGGCAACCGCCGTCCAATGAAAGTGCGTATGGTCCGGCGACACACACACACACACACAGACAGATAGACAGATTCGCGATTTTATATATATAGATAGAACATAGAGCACAATTGCATAGGATTATTACTCAAATACGTATCTTGTATCCTAGTGGTAGTGCCTTATGCCGATCACCCCTACTACTCCAAGCTGGCCTATCAGCGTTGCGGAAAATATCTAGTGAGCAATGAAGCTCTGCAGGCGTTACAATGGCATTACGTCATGCTCTAGCTAAATTGTAATTGGCGTGTCATAGGAAGGTAAGCGAAGTGTGGGAATAGTGAAGTTGCCACAGCACGAAGGGTTCTGGCGAGTGCACCTGTGTGAATCAGTGCCGGGTTAAGCTAGTAAGGGGCCTGTAGCATATGTTATGAAGGGGCCCTAAATAAAAAAAAGCAGAAATATTCAAACACTAAATTTTTACTTGCATAGTAAAGTAATTGTATTTTTTCATTTGCTTTTCAGCCAGATAATACGACAAATCGCTAACCTTAAACACCCAGTCGTTCATTAAGGTTGAAGGCAGTATAGTACTATGGTAAGAGCAAGTGCAAAATCACTGAACCGGAATTTACAGTTTATAACTATTGATCACGGGCCCTTGAAAGTGTGGGGCCCATAGCATTTGTAGCTACTTGTGCTATTAGGATCATCCGGCACTGGTGCGAAGGGGAGTCTCGAGACTTCACTCAGTTGCAAAAATGATGATCACGTGTAAATGAATACATGCATCATGCACAAACGGGTGAACAAACCATATGCACATGTAAAAACTATAATTAAAAGCCATATGATAAATAGCTTGCATTTGTAGCGAGTCCAACTGAGTCGCAGGCGTTGTCTTTAGGATCAGCACATTTATTAACTGTAAACACAACATACACCTAGGGTGGTGACCACCCGACTAACCACGCTTTGGCGTAAACACTTCGCTGTTACGCGATCCCGGTCCGGACTACAAGCTGGTCCCAGACTGCTTGGCTGGAGGCTTCTTCAGCTTGACGTAGAACTCCTTGCCTCTCCAACACGAAGAACCCCGGACCCCTCTCAGGACCCCTTATATTCGTATGGTTGTGTAAACACACACACATGTATGAGGGGAATTAATACATAGGCACACACATAGAACACCCTAACAACTCTATATATTGTTTGTGTGCACAAATGCACGCATGTAGTATTTGCTAATCCTGTACATGGAAACCAAAAACTACACACAGAATATGAATCCACAGCGGTAAACTCTACAGGCGAATTGTCACGCAAACAGTGAGGGTGCGGAGGTTTGATTGATTTCAGCCCTAGAGCTAGGAATTGCCTCAAGTGTCGCGCTGAACGCTTACAAATAGTCTGTCCCTATTCTCAATGAACCAAGTAATTCACTTTCCATTGAGTGTGATAGTGAAGCAGACAAAAAGCAGCGAATTTATCAGTCCGTGACTTATTTCTACGTTTACACATTCAGATAAAACACTCCACATATATCCTCCCTTCGCGAATCTAAGTAATTAAATTAAGAAAATGCACCATGCATTGCTATTCTACTTTGTAGTCGCGAAAGTCTAGTGTGACAAGTCTTGATCAAATATCACCGCATTTATGCATATACACGCGCATGAGTAAAAATTTTAACGATGATAATCCTCTCCAACTGAAAACAAAATTGCATTCAGATGATCTGTGCATGGGAATATTTACAAGGCCTAAAGTTGCACAGCGCATACGACTTAGGTGTCGACAGCTGTACGCACTGCCGTGCAGTTTAAATCCTTTAAATTGTGATATAAAATCATGCACGGACAGAGTTATTCGTGGTGATGAAGGCCCCGTGACATTTACACGCGATACTGTGTGTAAACGCGCGCGTGTGCATCTGTGTATCGACTCAGCCACACACGCGTACCTGGTGTTGTATGTAAACATCGCCATTCGGGAGATAAAGGTGGCCGGGCGTGGTGCTGGCCACCAATCCATAGGTGCTCGCTCACAGCACTTGGTCATACAGTCTAAGGATATACGGGCTATATGGGCGATCCTTGTATTTGCGTGTGTAAACGCGCGTGGGGAGAGGTTGTGCAGAGGACAGCGCACTGCTTTATGAACTGCAAATGTGTTAGACAGTCACCCACTGAAGTGGATATCACAGAGCTACCTCTAATTACAAATGTAATTTTCTTCTTGGTTTCCCTGCATCTGCCTCACTCCCCTCCAACTAATTCAAAATTCTTCTGCACGAGTTATTTCAATCTCATCTTTAATTCTCACACTTCGCCTCTCCTCCTTTAAATCCAATGGCTTCTCGTTCATTACTGCTATATTTTCAAATACCTGACGCTGATCTTTAAACCTCTCCATGGACTTGCCCCACCTAATTTTGTCTCTCTCATCTCCTTCCATGTCCTCTCTAGTCCTCTTTGTTCCCAATCTTCTCTGTCTCTCTCTGTCCCTCCTCTCTGTGACAAATCTCATTTATGGTCCCTCTCCCTCCTTGCACCCCACCACTAGAATAAACTTCCCTTGTATATTAAGCAGTCCCCCTCCTTAACCTTTTTCCATTCCTCTCTTAAAGCACCACCTCTTCTCCATTGCCCATTCTCTACCTATTCTCTCCCTTAAGCCTCCACTCCTTCTCGTCCCTACTCTTCTCTGATCCCTTTACCGTCTATCGGTCACTTATTCCTCAATCTTTGTACACCCCTGCCATCTAAATCATTCCATTCTGTCACCGCCTTATGCTTGTAATGTCAAGCACCTTGAGAGAAGGTTGTCTGTATAACCTGTTGTATATGTCGGATTATGAAATTTTGATAATAATAAAAATTAATGAAATTAGAAAAATGCGTAAATCGCATAAATTATGTTAAGGTATGTAATTATATGCAAAATTTATGATACTAACGGAGATAATTGTATTAATTTAAGCGAATGCTTGCGATTATGTTAATGTGTGCAGTTATGATAACTAGGCTTAGTTTCGTTATCCAGAGTTGTGTCAATCGGGATAAACGATTATCTTTGATGAAACCTTTATTGATTATCTTATTGTGTTTATGTTATGTTAGGTCTCCAAATTCATATCTCATCGCAGGATACAGTTCTTATGAATGAGACAGTTTTGCATGGACTGGGAAAGAAGCACTCGAACACTTGGTGTTAAGCAATTTTAATTCTAAACAAACAGACGACACTCTAATATGCAAAGGCAAAAGTATACGTCAATAGATGCATCAGCAAGATTATGCAATTAACGAAAATGAATTATTAAAACATTTCTAACAACCGTATTCATGTAACTCGACGGCAGCAACTGTTTTGCACGATCAGTTGATATTGAACGCACCACCTTGAAATGGCAACCCTTTTTGAAACACAAAGATAACTTTTGAAAGTCTTATTCGTGTGCGTGTTGTGTGTGCATTGTCCCCTTATAAAATTAATTTAAAAAATTTAGAGCCGGGAGTTGTGTCGTTAGCTTGTGGGGTGGGGGAGGGGATACAACCAGCTCTTCAGAGGTTACTTCTCGCTTGGGCGTGGCCGCAGCGAGCCCGTCCTGCTTTCTCTCTCCACTGCTCGATTGAGCGGCGTTGGCACGATGTTCGCCGTCGTGGTGCGCGATGATTCCGTCGTCGGATAGCGCGCAGATCCTCCACCGCTGGATGACGAGTCGGCACGACGCTTGGTGACGCCCGGGTCATGCTGCTCGTGCGCTCTCTTTCTCCGCTGCTGGATGACGAGTTGGCACGACGCTCGCCGACGTGGTGCGCGATGATTCCGTCGTCGCTGTTTGACGTCTTGTCTGTTCTCACTGGGTGTTGGTCGGTGTGTGTATCAAACACACGGCGCATTCGATGGTGCTCTCTCTCTATTGGTTGCAGCTCCAGGCTTCTCCACTGCTCGATGATTGTTGAGTCGGCACGACGCTCGGTGACGCCCGGGTGGTGCTGCTGCTGCTGTCCCTCTCTCCTTGATCGCTGCCAACTTCACACGGACACCCGCCCTTACTTCAGGCTGTGTTGGCTCAGGCTCTGGACGACGCGGCTGTGCACGCTCACCGGCTTGGAGCGCTCTGGCGATGAACGATGGCTCTTGTTGCTCATCCGCTGCTGCTCGTCCTTTTCAATGCTCGCTTGGTCGACGCTTGGCGATTTCCGCCCTTTCTACAGGTTGATTGCTTGTTGTCACTCGTCACTCTCTCTTCTCCGTGCTTTCCTTTGTTCGTGCAGCTGCCAGCTTCACTCGCACTTAACCACACCTCGCCACTTCGTTCTGCGAGAAGCGACACCTGCCATCGGTATCGGTGTTTGTTCCCTCACGACGCTCCGCCAGCCAGAGCATGGCTGAACCCAGCCTCGACCCAGGTTGAACTCAGATTTATGCGACTCGAACGACCTCTCCTCGTTCCATCTCTCTTTGAGGCTCGACCCGCCCAACTCCCTTGCGAGCTTCCCTCGCAACACTGCGTCGCAAGCCGAGTTGCAAGACTGAGCGCGACTCAAACCAGACTGCTCACTTGATGTGTGCTTGTGCTTAAACTCAAGACGTGACTCACCTCTTCGCATCTCTTACGAGAGAGACAACACCCGAAAAAAAGACACCCTCGGACCCCTCCTCGCGACCCTTTGATGGCATTCCACGATTCCAGATGCCTGTCGTGGAATGTGGCGAGTAGTGGGTTGTTTTCATTATTTAATAAAAGAAAATATATAGATAGAAAACCTTTTTTTTTTGCCTAATTATTCTTAATATTAATTTTTGGAAAACAGGGCATAGATACAACAAACCTCAATGGACTCTTGAGGTAAGTGCTTTTAGCGAGCACCTTTGAAAGCCAGCACAGTACACAATGAGGTGGGTGGCCAGCACCATGCTTGGCCGCCTTTATCTCCCGAGTGGTGATGTTTACACACCGCACCGGGTACTCATTGGAGGCTGAGTCGACCTAGGGTTAACCCAAAACCAGTTAAGTTAATCGGTACTGGAGTTGCCAAGTTCATCGCGCAATACGCGAAACACTATACAATTACCGGATTATACGCATACCCACACGCACACAGGCTTGTGCATGTTTGGGTGGGTTATTAATACAGCAGTATGCAGCATGGCGGTCAGTCGGCACCTTCCGCAATGCACGTTTGTTATTCATGAGGGTGCACATCCTGATGTATTCATTGGCTGATCACCCGAAGCCACCGTGTGAGCTGAGTTTCTCGATCTTTACCGGGTGCACGATAGAGCTGAGAAATGCACTGCGGTCGATACTCAGAGAGTCATAGTTTAGAGGCAGAGACCCAGAGATGAAGAGAATCCTTAGCAGCCCGTACATATTAATGGATAGCAATGATGGTCCAAGCTGCTGACTCTTGTACACCAGGAGTGAAGAATTGAGAGGAGGCTGTGATCCCAAGAAAATGTCACTCCTTCCATTTGCTTTGTATTGAGTGGCATCCTGACGGGCACCACACGGTTCAGACGCATCCACAAGCGCAAAACACACGTACAGAACAAACCCTGCGCAGAGAAGCATGAAGAGACGTGTGCTCGAAATCACACCAGGACATAGGAACACGCAGATGAGAGAACATCCACAGAGTTAAGATCCCTCCTCATGTTGACGGAAAGAGCAACACGCAGATGAAAACTTTTTGGAAGTGACGATGGCCGATGATGAAGATTAATTTGGAGGGGAGGAGGAGGTGGGAAGTTCATGCACAGGAGCAGCTGGGGCCAATTGTCACAGCGCAGGCGTCACGAGAAGTGACGTTGGTTTGGGGAGGCCTTCATCCAACAGTTGATTTGCCACCAGTGACGATGCCGATTATGATGATGAATACATGGGCAGTCCACTCACATTCGTGGATAATCAGGTGCATGTCCACTCCCCTAGTCACCCCTCTACTAATCTCACTCCCATTCCCCAAGTCACTCTCATCTCGACTTCTCCACTCTATCGCCAGTCGCCCTGAGGAGGCCCAACTCCAGAGCTTCCCCAGTGCCACGTTCACTCTCAGCACGACCATCGTGCGGTGCCAGCCACTCCTCTGCTGCATCCATCCAACTCTTCCTCCGCCATTGCGAGAATCAGCCTCGTGCCCTTTGTTGATGAAGGCCATTTCATAAAATGATAATTAATAATGCACACACACAGGTCACCAAAATAGCTTCAATAGACATGTTAGGGCAAGCTGTGGATTATTGTACTGTGGAAAACACGAGGGGGTGGTATGTATTTTGTATGATGAACTTCTTTTGCACGGTACGTAGCCAACCGTGATAATCGGAGGTGCAGGGGAAGAACAACAAACTAAGCACAAAAAGTAGTTCTAAAGAAATTAGTTTTCAATCTAAAAGTAAAAGTGCACAGCTCCAGTGGCTTCCTAATAGCATAAGGAAGAGCGCGTTCAAGACGTCTGCAGAAGCGCTTCTGAAAGCGTGATGCAGCGACCGTCTTTGTTCGATGGTTTGCCAAAATTCGCTGTGGGGATGTGGCCAACACCATGCACGCGGCCACCTTTGTCTCTCCAAGTGCTGATATTTATTATAGACACTGCACCAGGTACTCATTAGAGGGTGAGTCGACTGAGGGAAGGCCCAGGACTGGGTCACATGGACACACACACACACAGAAAAAGATGCCCTATGTAAAATCCAGAGGCTTCTAAGACAATGGAGGTGTAAGAGGAATACAGCTGTTACATGGATGAAGGTGTATAATAGAGATATTTTGTTAAGGTTGTGCTGCTCACTTGAAAACAATAACAAAAATCCCACCGTTCATTCATCTGTTTCATTTAGTTTAACACGTAGGCTTTCGCGACCAATGTTATTCATAATCAACGATTTTTGGGTTTAGATCGCGTTTATTTATAAATGTGTCGTAACCCTCCACCACCCGACACGGCCAATCAGTAAAAAATGTGTCACGTTGACAAAGACAAATAGTTCACTGCTTTAGCCCACCGGTGTGTTGAAGCAACAACATTCACAATTTGAGTACGACGTTTCACTGGTAATTACAACCAGCATCATCGGGCAAATCGCCAGAATGGTGAGGCTCTCCTGTGTCTCCCGTTCTTATATAGAGCAGCAGACGTCATCATTAACTCTAATGAAGCCAAGGGCTTCAAAACCACCTAGACTGTATGGGCTACCAAAGATCCATAAAGTCGGCATCCCTTTACGACCTATAGTCAGTACAATTGGCTCTGCCACCTATAAATTAGCAAAATATGTAACTAAACAAATTCAGCCTTACATCGGTAGGACATAAGAAATTCAGAACATCTTGTGAATATGATCAAAGATATTAAACTTAACCCTAATGATATTTTGGTGAGTTTTGATGTGATTTCGCTATTCACTAAGGTTCCAGTGAGCGAGTCGCTTAAATTACTTGATACACTGGTAAAGAATACAGGTTTACCAAAAGATATTCCGAAACTCGCAGACCATTGTTTAAATAACACTTACTTCTTATGGAGAGGCGAATTCTTTAAACAAAGGGAGGGAGCAGCAATGGGCTCTCCTTTATCTCCTGCTATAGCAAATTTGTACATGGAAAACTTTGAAACCAGAGCACTTGCCTCGAGCACATTAAAACCATCCTTTTGGTTTAGATATGTGGATGACACTTTGGTTGTCTGGCCACATGGTAAAGATACACTTAACGATTTTCTAAATCATCTCAATGCACAAAACCCGGCCATTCAGTTCACCATGGAAATGGAGGTTAATAACACACTCCCGTTCCTGGATATTTTACTTGGGCATGGCCCAAACGGTAAAATAACACACAGCGTTTACAGAAAGCCAACGCACACTGATGCCTATCTGAATGCAGATTCGCATCATCACCCAGCTCAGAAATCCTCTCTTATCAAGACGCTCATACATCGGGCTAAAACAGTGTCAGATGGTGAAAGTCTAGTGAGAGAGATTAAACATGTTAAAGAAGCACTAAGACAGAATGGCTACAATAATGCTCAAATTAACAGAGCACTAAAAGCCAAATCACGATCGCAAAGCAACACTGCTGAAAGCGATCAGATTATTAAAACAATAAAAATACCATTTATCTCAGGAGTAACTGATAAATTAGCCCGTGTTTTGCAAAAGCAAAACATTACAGTAATATTTGGTACAGTACACAAAATTCAACAACTAGTAACGTGCACTAAAGACGAATTACCTAAATTATCAACAGAAGGTGTATATCGGATTAATTGTGTATGTGGCAGATGCTATATTGGACAGGCAGGGCGTAACGTTAGTGTAAGACTAAAAGAACACCAGAGAAATATTAAACTATCACAAACACAACTGTCGGCAGTAGCAGAACATGCATGCAACAGGACACTCAATTGATTTTGACAACGTGGAAGTGTTGTGTAAAACTAGTTACTACTGGCAAAGACTAATTAGAGAATCGATTGAAATTGAGAGAAACAGAAATAACTTTAATCGCTCAGACAGCTACAGGCTTAGTGCGGCCTGGAAGCGTATTATTAAATAAGATACATTACAATTACTTATAAGGGAAACAACCACTAACTGATTACTAATGTAGCATAATCACAATAAAACACATTCCAAATGATTACTAATCTACAACTCGCATCGTAACAATAGCCTGATTACTAATCTAGTATATAATTACAATCACTCCCCCTTGAATCTTTGCACCTGATGAGTTAATGATGACGTCATCCTGCTGCTGCTCTATATAAGAACGGGAGACACAGGAGAGCCTCACCATTCTGGCGATTTGCCCGATGATGCTGGTTGTAATTACCAGCGAAACGTCGTACTCAATTGTGAATGTTGTTGCTTCAACACACCGGTGGGCTAAAGCAGTGAACTATTTGTCTTTGTCAACGTGACACATTTTTTACTGATTGGCCGTGTCGGGTGGTGGAGGGTTACGACACATTTATAAATAAACGCGATCTAAACCCAAAAATCGTTGATTATGTTTCATCTTAGGTTGAAAAACGCTGGGTGAGACCTGCGACATGCGAGTGAGCTCACCCACTCGCTCACAAACCCACAACACTCACCCAGGCAATCAATTCTCACTCACCAGTCTATGGGTCTCTGTGTGAGTCTATACCTCTCTAAGTCTACGGGTCTCCTAAATTTACTGGACTCTGTGTGAGTCCATGGGTCTCAATGTGAGTTCATGGGTCTCTGTTATCATCATCTGTGTTTGAATGAGTCGATGGCTCTGTGTGAATGACTCCAAGTCTCTCTGTTCGAGTGAGTGTATGGCTTTCTGTGCGAGTCTATGGCTCTCTGTGTAAGTGAGTACAATATATCCTTGCTTAACGTGGGGGTTGCGTTGTCGAAAATTGCTGCTTAAAGCAATTTTACGTGAAGCAGAAAATTTTCTACAAGGAATAACGGTATAGGGGAGGCTCCGTTTCAGCACAAACTTGTATTATTGTTTTACTTGAGAGTACATACACTGTTTTCTATGTTCATTTTAAATGTAATGGTATATGTAGAAGATCTCTTTTATAATCTTTAATCATACTGGAGGAATCTAAAAGGCCTTTTTCACAGATTTTCATTCAGGTGGTACAGAAAGTTACAAGAACAAACGATGCAAAAACACAATGGAGTGCAAAGTATAGGTAAAGCCATTAAGTTATTAGCTTCTTTTTCAGAAGCGACATGGCCACACATGATAGCTCAATGAAGTGGCTTATGACGTGGAAATTTATAGCAGCCAAATAACCTAAATAATTGCTTGACAGTCATTAATATACATACAATGGACGTGAAAGGGAAATATGGCGAGTGAAAACTATAAGGGAGTGAGTGAGATGACACTACACACACAAAGATGCTGGAACAAAGGCTGAGGAAGAGGATGACACCACGTAACACAGCGCGCACCAGTACAGCATCAGCTCCCAGCATCACAGAACAACGCTGCCAACACCCACACCATCAGAAGAGCAGTCCGTCATGTGCTACTTGAGTCATAGTGAGTGTGGTGTGCGCTATGCGAAACACATTACATAAAATACGAGGATGTACTGCATATGCTTCTCTGTGTGAGTGAGTCTATGTCTCTCTGTGTGAGTCTGTGCGAGTGACTCTGGTTCTCTGTGTGAGTGAGTCTATGTCTCTCCATGTGAGTGAGTCTACGGCTCTGTGTCAGTGAGACTTTGGCTCTCTGTGTGAGTGTACTCTGTGAGTGAGTCTATGGCTCTCTGTGAGATTAAGTGGGTCTCTAAGGCCACCCCCCCTCTTGCTCCCTGCCCAGTGCATCCACCTGTTGAGCTGCAGGAGTCTATTGTCCATCGCTCCAGATGGCACAGATATCCAGACGTCCACCTCCAGCACAGACACCAGCAGATTCTGAACCTGGTGGTGGAAGTAAGGACACGAGAGGGGTAATAGTCAACCATCATTACCACCACCATCAATATCACCACCTCCACCACAACGATCACTATCAATATCAGCATTACAATCACCATACTCTTTGGTTCTTTCGGTAAAGTCACGTAGGTAGAAAAAAAATAGATCACGACGTTTCGATCAAAATACAAGCAACCATCATCAGGTGAAAAAATATAGGAGAAAGCTGCTGAAACACGAAGTTATATAGGCTTGAGATAAGCTCAGCTCAAGGGTAAGTGGGCGGGGCTAGAGGGGGAATATGAATGTAAATACAACACCACATCGTGGAAAAGGAAAGAGAGACACAGACACATCCACACACAGAGAGAGGCACACACAGAGACACATACAAGAGAGAGAGACGCATGTAGAGAGACACACACCAACAGAGAGAGACACCCACAGAGAGACGCAGAGAGAGACACACAGAGAGAAAGACACATAGAGAGAAAGAGACACACAGATGTTTCTGCAATACAATGGTAAGAACTGTCAAATTATATATAAATTACTTGTCTTATGAAATTAAGGCAATGCATTTGAAAATGGTCCCCATGGGTGAGTGTCTTAAAAATACCTGCTCGAATTATATAATTGCCCATGAATTACTATGGCGTGACAATGCCAATTACCAATGTCAAAGGGAACATCAATGAATGGTAAATGTGGGTAATATCCCCAGAAGAGCATGCCATTTATATTCATGTATATACATGTAGACTACATTATAAAGTAAAATAATCAGGCAATACAATATCAATATGGGTTGTTTAAAGTTTACTTTTGAAAAGTAACACTGAAATAATTGTGCTCCATAGATTATCTAATGGTCAAGTTACATAAACATCACAGAATCACTTAAACTGACCATTTAAAAAGACATTAGTTGCAAAATGTTGAGCAAAGGAAATTTTTTGGAAGTTCATCTCACACTAAGTACATTTTACTGTAAATCTAAATCTGCATAGTTCAACCTTCTCGATCAGCAAAGTCGTTAACATTTTTTATCACAAGCAAGGAGTTCGGTGTAAAGCTGTTAAGCAAGTTAACCACTGCACACGGTTTTAAAGTTCTCTGCCTCAAAGACAGCACTCTACCAAGTGTAGCGACGCCGCTGTGCACGTTGCGTGAAAATAGGCGGAATGAGTGAATCTCAAGAGACACTGTGAGGGCCGTTGGCCCCCCGGGTCCCTCCCGCCTGCATCCCCTATTCGTTTACGTTACCCCACCTCCCTATTACCCGCTACGGTTTCGCCGGCATTCGAACGCGACACCCCTACTATTTACAGCCTCGCGCCGCGCTCCGACGCTGCGAACATACGTGCGCACATCATCATCAATCAAACGCCGTGCTCGCAGTATAGCCCTGTGCGGCACGTTACAATGTGCATCCGTATCCGACACGTAACGAACGTATGCGCACTCCCACACACACAGCTCTGCACGGCACTCACTCTTGCGCCGCTCTGCGCCGCGCTGGCCGCTCACGTTACGATCGCGCACCTGGGGTACGCCGATTTCGCACGACGAGAGCTTACGCATACACCGTACCACACGCGTTCACACTTATAACACGGGATCACACGAGCACACGCAAGCGGGGCACGCGCCGACACAACGACTCAAGTTGCCACCGCCGTGCGCGCGAGATAAACCGTACAACAATGCGCAGCCGATTACGCGCTCGAGCCGCGGGGCTGGGGGTCAGGAACTCACCACCGCGCCGCACTTTACGCACGTAACGAGCACACGCAAGCGGGGCACACGCCGACACGACGACTCGTCCCCTCCCGCACTCGCGCGTGCACGTCAACACAAGTATCGTGCAAGGACGATTCTCCTCTCACACGGCTGCGTAGGCACGCCAACACACAAAAGTGCTCTCCCGGGCGTTAACACACACACCTCCATACCCGCACCATCGTACAGAGACCACGGCCTTTACGCATACAACGACCACACACCCGCGAATGCAGTGCACGCTAATACCACGTTCAAAAACACCCAACAACACGGTTTTGTTACTACGCTCGAGATTTTATTAACCCTTGTTAACTCACCGAGCCACCCGTGTGTGTGTACGAGCCAGCAAGGCGCTTCCAACCCACTCTCTAGTGGCGTGCAGCCCTATTCTATGCTGCGCTCTCTGTTACACCGCTTTCCTACTCGTCCTTACCCCGAACTAACCTTCTCCTACGGATCCTACTCTCCGCTCTGAGGTGTTGTAAGGCGCGTAATACGATACCGTCTGTAGTCCTAGGTGACCTTGCGGCGCTCAGGTCGTCCTGCAGACGATCCTGTGGCTCGCCCGATGACTCCCTCGTCGTTGACCCCGTGTCACTCCTCCAGAAGAAGAGAGTTCCCTACTGCCCCTGCGTTTTCTTTTAAACTATCCACATCAAAGGCTAGGCGCCCCGTCCCGACCGCCTTGGTCTCTCGACCAATCCTGAGCCTAGGATTTCCCGCCCTTTTGCGATCCGCCGGCCTTTGACCTTTTGGCTAATCAGCAGCCCCGGGTCCTGATCCTAGTTATCTGCCTTGCTGACCCGTGTTTGTGTTTGTATGCGTTTCTAACTGCGGGGCTCTCTGAGCTCGCCGTGGTCGTGCGATCTCAAATCCGCCCACGGCGCCGCAGTGTTACTTAGCCTGGGAAGGGTCCTGTCCAATTCCCTGGCCCTGAGAAACCGTGGGGTAACCCCCGAGGGGGCCCTCGGGTGAAAACTCAGGGTAGGTGACCCGACCACAAGGCCCTACGTGGGTGCGGGTGCGTGCTTATGTGGGGGGGTGATGGGGGCAGTGCAGTGGTGGAAGCGGGCGGCTCCCTGGCTCGGCAGAGCGGCCCCGTCGTTGTGGCACCACACCAGCAAGGTGCTGCCAACCCACTCTCTAGTGGCGTGCAGCCCTATTCTATGCTGCGTTCTCTGTTACACCGCTTTCCTACTCGTCCTTACCCCGAACTAACCTTCTCCTACGGATCCTACTCTCCGCTCTGAGGTGTTGTAAGGCGCGTAATACGATACCATCTGTAGTCCTAGGTGACCTTGCGGTGCTCAGGTCGTCCTGCAGACGATCCTGCGGCTCGCCCGATGACTCCCTCGTCGTTGACCCCGTGTCACTACTCCAGAAGAAGAGAGAGTTCCCTACTGCCCCTGCGTTTTCTTTTAAACTATCCACATCAAAGGCTAGGCGCCCCCGTCCCGACCGCCTTGGTCTCTCGACCAATCCTGAGCCTAGGATTTCCCGCCCTTTTGCGATCCGCCGGCCTTTGACCTTTTGGCTAATCAGCAGCCCCGGGTCCTGATCCTAGCTATCTGCCTTGCTGACCCGTGTTTGTATGCGTTTCTAACTGCGGGGCTCTCTGAGCTCGCCGTGGTCGTGCGATCTCAAATCTGCCCACGGCGCCGCAGTGTTACTTAGCCTGGGAAGGGTCCTGTCCAATTCCCTGGCCCTGAGAAACCGTGGGGTAACCCCCCGAGGGGCCCTCGGGTGAAAACTCAGGGTAGGTGACCCGACCACAAGGCCCTACGTGGGTGCGGGTGCGTGCTTATGTGGGGGGGGGGTGATGGGGGCAGTGCAGTGGTGGAAGCCGGGCGGCTCCCTGGCTCGGCAGAGCGGCCCCGTCGTTGTGGCACCACATAGCCCCCGGGGTGCCAGTCCCCGTCCCGGGTTGACTGGAGCACCTCGCCTGGGTTGCCCCACGAGGTATCGCCGCGGGGTCCGCGGGATTCGCCCGGCCCTTGTGGCTGGCCTCGGGGTGGCGGCTCCGTCTCCTGGGGCTCCGGCGGTGGTCTCCTCCTCCATTCCAACGGCTCCCCTCGGCCTCTGGCACCTGCGGGCTGGGGAACAAACTCAGAGGCGGTGGGGTTTAAGGGTCGCCGTCCTCGTCGCCCCCGGCCCGCCCGGGGCCCTCGGAGCCCGGTGCTCCGTGGGGCCCATATACTGCGCGAGGCCCCCGGGCACGGGGGGTGGGGGACCCCGGGGTTTCGGGGTACTTGGACGGCGGGGCTCCCCCCTCGGGGCTGCTCGCCACGGCTTCAGTCGGCGGATGTTGACCACCATCTCCCGGCCCTCTCTCCTCCCTGAATCAGCACCGTCCATGGTGAGATCTGCCGTCTCACAATCCAGGGTCCTCGCCAGTAGGTGGTCAGCTTCCCCACCTGTCCGGCACCGGCGCGGGGAGTGTACAGCCACACCTCGGAGCCCGCAGTGTAGAAAGGGGGCTCCATACGGGGTCGGGCGCCCAGCTCTTGCCGCTGGTGCGCGGCCTCTCCGTGCGGGTAGGCCTGGCCCCTGGCCCTCGCAGGGTCTCCAGCAAGTGCTCCACGGGGTGGCTCCCTTCCTCCCATTGCGGCGGAGGGACACCGAACAGCAGATCTGCGGGCAGGCGAGACTCGCGACCAAACATCATTAGGAACGGGGTCTGTCCTGTAGATGTGTGAACGGCGGTGGTGTAGGCGAACAGGGCATAGGGAAGGTGTTCGTCCCAGTCCTGTTGATTCGCGGCCGCAATGCGTTTAAGCTTCCCGGCCAGAGTCTGGTTCATCCTCTCTACCATCCCGTTCGCCTGGGGGTGATACGCCGTGGTTCGGTCCTTCTGGATCCCGAACTCTCGGCACAGCGCCTGAAATAGTTCGGCCTCAAATTCACTACCCTGGTCGGTAATGACTCGTTCGGGGATCCCGCACTTAAGAACGTAGTTTTCCACGAAGGCCCGGGCCACTACGAGGGCTGTTTTATCTGGGATAGCCACCGCCACGGGGTAGCAGGTGAAGTACTCCACCGCTACGAGAATATATCGGTTGCCCCGGTGGGATCGTGGAAAGGGCCCCTGCAGGTCGATTCCGACCAACTGATTCGTCCGACTGACTCGGAACAGCCTCAGGGGTACCTGGTACCTCGCCGGCTTTTGCCACACTGCTGACAGGCCGGCAGCCCTGCACCCAGGCGGCCACATCTTGCGCCAATTTAGGCCAGAGATACTGGCGACGCAGAGTCTCCCGGGTGCGCCGTTCCCCATCATGGCCCCGAGCGGGTGGTCGTGTACCAGTCGTAGTAGTTGGGGTCGCACATGGGCGGGAACGCAGATGCACCCCGGCTGCCCAGCGTCGGCCAGTTCCCTCACCACCCCATTTTCTACACACAACCGGGCATACAAACCGCTCCAGGGCCCTGGTAGTGCATCCTTCTTCTCTCGCAGTGCCGCCTCCACCGCCGCCAGATCCGGATCTCGCTGCTGGGTCTGTCTCAGCTGCTCGTCGTTTAGGCCCGGGAAGGCGCAGCCGACGTCCTCCTGGATCCGTCCGATTGGGTCCCGAGCCGCGGGTCCCGCGCTTGCCGGGCGGTCGACGGGATCCTCAGTGCCACCTGTGAGGATCTCTGTGGCGCACACTGCACTCTCTCTCGCTGGGGGGGGTCAGTGGCCGCGGCCTCTCGGGGGTCGTTGCCTGCCGGCAGCGTCCCCCGTGAAGCACGGGCAGGCCTCCTCCGCCCTCGTCTCGGCGTACACCGTGGATCGCCTCGACAAGGCGTCCGCGTTTGCATGCGTCCGGCCAGCCCGATACTCGATTTGCAGGTTGTACTCCTGCAACTGCGCCAACCACCGGGCCATCTGCCCCGCGGCTCCTTGAAGGTAAGAAGAAACTGCAGAGCATAATGGTCAGTGCGTACGCGACATCTCCTGCCGTACAAATACGGCCGGAACTGTTTGCATGCGAAAATCACGGCGTACAACTCTTGGCGTGTCACGCAATAGTTCAGCTCGGCCCCACTCAAGGTCCAGCTGGCGTACGCGATGACTCGTTCCGTCCCATCCTGTACCTGTGACAACACCGCGCCCAGCCCGCTGCTGCAGGCGTCGGTGTCCAAATAAAATCGGTGGTAAAATCGGGGAAAGCGAGGGTGGGGGCGTGGGTGAGGTGGTCTTTGAGAGTGGTGAAGGCCGTCTGGCAGGCCCCCGTCCACTGATAGGGGTGCTTAGGGGAGGTGAGTTGGGTGAGGGGGCGTGCAATCTCGCTGAATCCCTTTACAAATCGACGATAATAGGTGTCGAACCCCAAAAATGATCTGATCTCCGTCAGATTCCTTGACCGTGGCCACTCCACTACGGCGCATACCTTCTCCGGATCGGTGCGCACGCCTGCCTCGCTGACGCGATGCCCGAGGTACCCCACCTCGCGTTGTGCGATGTAACACTTACGTGGCTTGAGCTTGAGATGAGCCGCTCGCAGTCGCCGGAACACCTCTCGAAGCCTGGACCAATGCTCAGACAAAGATCTACTGAACACTATCACATCGTCCAAGTAAATCAGGCACTGTTCCCATTGCAAGCCCCGCATCACCAACTCCATCAGCCGCTGGAACGTCGCAGGCGCATTGGTGAGTCCAAACGGGAGTACTCGAAACTCGAATAGCCCCATCGGGGTGGTGAATGTGGTTTTCGGCCGATCCTCCTCCGCCATCTCCACCTGCCAGTACCCGGACGCAAGATCGAGGGTGGAAAAATATCGCGCTCCGGCGAGGCTGTCGAAGGTGTCGTCGATGCGGGTATGGGGAAGGCATTGCCGAGCGTGACTGCATTTAGTTTACGGTAATCGACGCAGAACCGGGTTGACCCATCCTTTTTCGTTACTAGTACCACTGGGGCTGACCAGGGGCTCGCTGAGGGCTGAATTATGTTATCGCGAAGCATGTCCCCAACCGCCTCTTTGATCTGGGTGCGTTCGGGTGCGCCCACTCGGTACGCAGGGAGTTTGATGGGTCGGGCTGCACCGGTGTCAATTTGGTGCTTAACAAGGTCGGTCCGACCCACGTCCGAGTCGTGTTCGCTGAACACGTCGCATACTCCCGCAGTAACTCGCGCAGCCGATCGGCCTCTCCCTTAGGTAAGTCCGCCCATGGTACATGTAACGCGTCGAGCAGGGAACGACCTCGGCTCGGGAGTCGGGCCGACTCGCCAGGCCAGGTCCTGGTCACCCTCAGGACGACCGGTGTCCTCAGCCCAGAGTGCGAACACCGAGTCGTTAGAGTGGCGTGCGTGCAGGGGGTGTACGGTGGCTATCGGGGTGCGCCGTCGCAGTATCGCTGGGGTATTGTGGGGTTAAACATCCGCATAAACAATCGGTCCCCATCTGCGTTTACCAACATGGCGGATCCCACAACCCCATACCGTTTTGCCAACTCCAGGTGAGGAGTTAGCATTACCTCCCCTGATGGTTGGAGCCCGGGGTCGGTGGGGGATGTTGCCACCGGCACCAGCATCTCGGTGAGCGGGCCGATGGTGACTGCCGTCGCCAGGATAGCGGCCACAGGTGCAAAGCGGCGACGCGTTGGTTCTCGTCCCAGGAACGGTATCGCTCGCCGTTGCTCTCCATGGTGGCGCATCGCTGGCGGGGTTGCACGTTGAGTCCAACCGTTCTAGGAGGTCGGTGCCTGCGATACACTCGTGACACAACGCACTCGACACGTAGAACTCCTGCGTGCACACCTGGCTGCCTATGCGGACCTCTAGGGTGGCTCTCCCCAGCAGCCCCATTCCGGCTCCGCTCGCCGTGTGCAGCGCGCGGTCCGGTGCCTGCAGGTGACGCACGTCGACCCCGATCGCGCTGCAGTGCGCTGCGCTCACGAGCGAGGCCACCGCCCCGTGTCCAGCAGGATTCGGGTACGCACTCCGTTTACCTCCCCTTCCACCAGCGACGTGGCCCCCGTGATCCCCGCCACCAGCTCCCGCAGCCAGTCGCCAGGAGTCACCGTTTCTGTGGGCGTTGTTGCTGGAACCTGTGTGGAGATCACTCGCTCGCCATTATTCTCAAAGCTTGTTTGTGTCGGGGCTACGTCGATTTCACCCCCGGTGGTCCCCTCTCTAGGGGGCCTTAGTGTTTGACCTTAGCTCTTGTCTAGCTCAGGCGACCTGAGGACAGTCCCTCACTAGATGCCCTCGGCGATCGCACATATAACATGCCCGGGGAGGGGTGGCGGCTCCGTAATGGGCTCTCTGCCCACTCCTTCCTCCCCCAGTGCGCTGCTGCTCATACTCTGCTCTAGTCGCGCTATCCTTCCAGTTAGCCCTCCTACCGTGGAGTCTAGTTCCCCCATCTCGGATCGGATGGTCTCAACGGAGGATTGCAGTTGGTCATATTTTATTCGTTTCCTCGCATACCTGGGTTACCCTCTCACCTACTTGGTTTACCTTGTTGTCTATCTGGGTTACCTGGCCGGAGACATCCTTTATACCCGTTTGTATACCGGCAACCCATCCCGGGGTTGTCTCGCGGACACTGGAGGCTCTCTTTCCCGGCCCCTTACCGTCCTCGCGAGCTCCTGTTCCTCCTCCTCGTCTTCCGAGAGCAGGCTCGCAATGGCGCGCTCTCGTCCCAGCCCCGGAGCTGCGCGCGTTCGCTGTGAATTCTTTCACACTTACGTGCGCGCTCGACAAGGGTGTTAAAGGGAAGACGTGGGCAGCTCATGTCTGGCTGCCACCACGCCGTGCGAGACAGGTACCGCTGGATTTTCTCGGCGGCCAGTTCCTCAATAACATCAGTTGCGTACCCCGGGCGTGCGATCTTTGTTAACTCGCGCACATCCTCGGCGTAATCACGTAGATCTTCGCCAGGTTGGCGATGGCGCGCTCTAAGGCCGATTTTGCTTCCTCCTCGTCACGCGTGCCAAAACGCTGATCGAGTCGGCGCATCAGCTCCTCTAGCTGTGTCTGTGCGCTCGCGGGTAACGCTTCTACAAATCGGCTGCCCGCCCATCAAGATTCATATTAAGTTGACGTACTGCCTGCGCGTCCGTCCATCAATTAATTTCCTTGGCCCCTAAGAGATTGCGGGCGAATGCCTTCCACGAAGGGGCCCCCGGCCGGTAAATATTAGTCTTATTTTAGCGTGAGGTAACGCGGGGGTCCATCCCACTTCTGACACCAATTTGTGGGGCCGTTGGCCCCCGGGCTCCCTCCCGCCTGCATCCCCTATTCGTTTACGTTACCCCACCTCCCTATTACCCGCTACGGTTTCGCCGGCATTCGAACGCGACACCCCTACTATTTACAGCCTCGCGCCGCGCTCCCACGCTGCGAACATACGTGCGCACATCATCATCAAACGCCGTGCTCGCAGTATAGCCCTGTGCGGCACGTTACCAATGTGCATCCGTATCCGACACGTAACGAACGTATGCGCACTCCCACACACACAGCTCTGCACGGCACTCACTCTTGCGCGCTCTGCGCCGCGCTGGCCGCTCACGGTACGATCGCGCACCTGGGGTACGCCGATTTCGCACGACGAGAGCTTACGCATACACCGTACCACACGCGTTCACACTTATAACACGGGATCACACGAGCACACGCAAGCGGGGCACGCGCCGACACAACGACTCAAGTTGCCACTGCCGTGCGCGCGAGATAAACCGTACAACAATGCGCAGCCGATTACGTGCTCGAGCCGCGGGGCTGGGGTCAGGAACTCACCACCGCGCCGCACTTTACGCACGTAACGAGCACACGCAAGCGGGGCACACGCCGACACAACGACTCAAGTTGCCGCCGCCGTGCGCGCGAGATAAACCGTACAACAATGCGCAGCCGATTACGCGCTCGAGCCGCGGGCTGGGGTCAGGAACTCACCACCGCGCCGCACTTTACGCACGTAATGAGCACACGCAAGCGGGGCACACGCCGACACGACGACTCGTCCCTCCCGCACTCGCGCGTGCACGTCAACACAAGTATCGTGCAAGGACGATTCTCCTCTCACACGGCTGCGTAGGCACGCCAACACACAAAAGTGCTCTCCCCGGGCGTTAACACACACACCTCCGTACCCGCACCATCGTACAGAGACCCAACAACACGGTTTTGTTACTACGCTCGAGATTTTATTAACCCTTGTTAACTCACCGAGCCACCCGTGTGTGTGTACGAGCCAGCAAGGCGCTTCCAACCCACTCTCAAGTGGCGTGCAGCCCTATTCTATGCTGCGCTCTCTGTTACACCGCTTTCCTACTCGTCCTTACCCCGAACTAACCTTCTCCTACGGATCCTACTCTCCGCTCTGAGGTGTTGTAAGGCGCGTAATACGATACCGTCTGTAGTCCTAGGTGACCTTGCGGCGCACAGGTCGTCCTGCAGACGATCCTGCGGCTCGCCCGATGACTCCCTCGTCGTTGACCCCGTGTCACTCCTCCAGAAGAAGAGAGTTCCCTACTGCCCCTGCGTTTTCTTTTAAACTATCCACATCAAAGGCTAGGCGCCCCTGTCCGACCGCCTTGGTCTCTCGACCAATCCTGAGCCTAGGATTTCCTGCCCTTTTGCGATCCGCCGGCCTTTGACCTTTTGGCTAATCAGCAGCCCGGGTCCTGATCCTAGTTATCTGCCTTGCTGACCCGTGTTTGTGTTTGTATGCGTTTCTAACTGCGGGCTCTCTGAGCTCGCCGTGGTCGTGCGATCTCAAATCCGCCCACGGCGCCGCAGTGTTACTTAGCCTGGGAAGGGTCCTGTCCAATTCCCTGGCCCTGAGAAACCGTGGGGTAACCCCCGAGGGGGCCCTCGGGTGAAAACTCAGGGTAAGTGACCCGACCACAAGGCCCTACGTGGGTGCGGGTGCGTGCTTATGTGGGGGGGTGATGGGGGCAGTGCAGTGGTGGAAGCCGGGCGGCTCCCTGGCTCGGCAGAGCGGCCCCGTCGTTGTGGCACCACACCAGCAAGGCGCTTCCAACCCACTCTCTAGTGGCGTGCAGCCCTATTCTATGCTGCGCTCTCTGTTACACCGCTTTCCTACTCGTCCTTACCCCGAACTAACCTTCTCCTACGGATCCTACTCTCCGCTCTGAGGTGTTGTAAGGCGCGTAATACGATATCGTCTGTAGTCCTAGGTGACCTTGCGGCGCTCAGGTCGTCCTGCAGACTATCCTGCGGCTCGCCCGATGACTCCCTCGTCGTTGACCCCGTGTCACTACTCCAGAAGAAGAGAGTTCCCTACTGCCCCTGCGTTTTCTTTTAAACTATCCACATCAAAGGCTAGGCGCCCCGTCCCGACCGCCTTGGTCTCTCGACCAATCCTGAGCCTAGGATTTCCCGCCCTTTTGCGATCCCGCCGGCTTTGACCTTTTGGCTAATCAGCAGCCCGGGTCCTGATCCTAGCTATCTGCCTTGCTGACCCGTGTTTGTGTTTGTATGCGTTTCTAACTGCGGGGCTCTCTGAGCTCGCCGTGGTCGTGCGATCTCAAATCCGCCCACGGCGCCGCAGTGTTACTTAGCCTGGGAAGGGTCCTGTCCAATTCCCTGGCCCTGAGAAACCGTGGGTAACCCCCGAGGGGCCCTCGGGTGAAAACTCAGGGTAGGTGACCCGACCACAAGGCCCTACGTAGGTGCGGGTGCGTGCTTATGTGGGGGGGTGATGGGGGCAGTGCAGTGGTGGAAGCCGGGCGGCTCCCTGGCTCGGCAGAGCGGCCCCGTCGTTGTGGCACCACAACACCGACCCTGTCAAAGGTGATCCCATGATTAGAGTATTTGGCTGGTGCTATACATTTCTACATGATTAGCCATATCGCTGATCTATGATTTGTGGACAGATCGCTTCTGAAAAACAGCCACATAGCTCACTGGGTCTCGCCTGATAAAATAAAAAGTTTATAGAGTTAGTTCTGCCTTAACGCGTGTTTTCATAAGGGGCCGTCCATAAATGACGTCACGCACCCGGGGGGGGGGGGGTCAGACAGTTGTGACAATGCGTGACGAGGGGGGAGGGTGAGAAATGTGACGTAACATCAAAATGCGCAAATTTAAATAAATCTAGAATTGTTTTAACACTAATTGTTATAACAACACTCCTACAACATACGAGTGCAGCGCCACATTAAATACGCACTACAATGACAATAGTTTAAAGCGATTTGAAGCATGTTTTTTTTCAAAATAGAAATATGGTTTTGGGGGGGCAGAGCTTTGTGACGTAATATTTGAGGGGGGCCTGACTTTGTGACGCCGTGTGACGAGGGGGGGGGGTCAAAAATCTTCCAAAATCGCGTGACGTCATTAATGGACAGCCCCTAACGCCATTTTGATATAGCACGATGAATGTATTAGGGAACACGTTTTATAACGCGGATGCTAATTTGATATAACGTGATTGAGTCAACAGAACTACGTCGCGCGAGTAGGAATGTGTGGTTGTACGGCTGCCTCGGCACAGCATCACACGAGGCATTGGGATGCTGCTGGATGCTTCCTGATGCTACCCACGCGCCTCAGTCTCTGTTCAGCCGACACACGCATCTCACGTGTAATCACGGACTGTGCTTTACCCTGTATTAGTCATTATAACGAGGGAGTTTCCACAACGCGGTGTTCTTCAGCAACGCAACTACCGCGTTATAGAACACTGCAGTAGATATTGTCGCAGTGTGGAAGGAGCAATGGTCGTCATCTTTCAGACTCTGTCTCCTCGACAGACCTGTTCTCCACCTGAGTGCGGCTGCTTGCGTTGTGGCCGAAACGTCGTGAGAATAATTTAATGTTTTATTTTTATTATTTTATTATTTCCATTCTACGTGACTTTACCGAAAAAACCAAGAAGATGAACGTCATCTTTTGGCATGGAAAGGTATCGCAGCCTTGCGAGCAGCCAGAGAGAAAGTCTGCATGCACGGCAAAGTTGTGATTGACCCGGGACTATTAGCAAGTGGCACGTATGAACTAATGGTTACTCTGAATGATGATGTAGACATTGGTTACCTCTGACAAATAGCGTACTTTTTTTAAAAAAGAGTTATAATCGTTTACAATGGTTAATATGTATATTATGCCAAGTGAGTCATTTGCGGGTGGTTTTCCCAGTGGCAAATGTGGACTCTGACAGCGGCACTCAATGGGCAACTCTTGCGAATGCTCTCAGGGGATCTTTACCGTGCGCTGCATTCACTCACTCAGCCCCAATCTCCCTCTCGTGAACTCACCACTCACACACTTACTCACTCACCTCACCCTTCCACTCACTCACTCCACCCTCACCCTGCCATCCACTCCCTCACCTCCATTACCCGGCACTCACCGCCTGTCCGTGACCACCTCTCCCGTGCCTCCAACCACAAACACCACCACCACCTCTCCCGTGCCTCCAACCACAAACACCACTACCACCTCTCCCGTGCCTCCAACCACAAACACCACCACCACCACTCCCGTGCCTCCAACCACAAACACCACCACCACCTCTCCCGTGCCTCCAACCACAAACACCAGCACCACCACTCCCGTGCCTCCAACCACAAACACCACCACCACCTCTCCCGTGCCTCCAACCACAAACACCACCACCACCTCTCCCGTGCCTCCAACCACAAACACCACCACCACCTCTCCCGTGCCTCCAACCACAAACACCACCACCACCTCCCGTGCCTCCAACCACAAACACCACCACAACTCTCCCGTGCCTCCAACCACAAACACCACCACCACCTCTCCCGTGTCTTCAACCACAAACACCACCACCACCTCTCCCGTGTCTCCAACCACAAACACCACCACCACTCTCCCGTGCCTCCAACCACAAACACCACCACCACCTCTCCCGTGCCTCCAACCACAAACACCACCACCACTCCCGTGCCTCCAACCACAAACACCACCACAACTCTCCCGTGCCTCCAACCACAAACACCACCACCACCTCTCCCGTGTCTCCAACCACAAACACCACCACCACCTCTCCCGTGCCTCCAACCACAAACACCACCACCACCTCTCCCGTGCCTCCAACCACAAACACCACCACCACCTCTCCCGTGTCTCCAACCACAAACACCACCACCACCTCTCCCGTGTCTCCAACCACAAACACCACCACCACCTCTCCCGTGTCTCCAACCACAAACACCACCACCACCTCTCCCGTGCCTCCAACCACAAACACCACCACCACCTCTCCCGTGCCTCCAACCACAAACACCACCACCACCTCTCCCGTGCCTCCAACCACAAACACCACCACCTCTCCCGTGCCTCCAACCACAAACACCACCACCACCTCTCCCGTGCCTCCAACCACAAACACCACCACCACCTCTCCCGTGCCTCCAACCACAAACACCACCACCACCTCTCCCGTGCCTCCAACCACAAACACCACCACCACCTCTCCCGTGCCTCCAACCACAAACACCACCACCACCTCTCCCGTGCCTCCAACCACAAACACCACCACCACCTCTCCCGTGCCTCCAACCACAAACACCACCACCACCTCTCCCGTGCCTCCAACCACAAACACCACCACCACCTCTCCCGTGCCTCCAACCACAAACACCACCACCACTCCCGTGCCTCCAACCACAAACACCACCACAACTCTCCCGTGCCTCCAACCACAAACACCACCACCACCTCTCCCGTGTCTCCAACCACAAACACACCACCACCTCTCCCGTGCCTCCAACCACAAACACCACCACCACCTCTCCCGTGTCTCCAACCACAAACACCACCACCACCTCTCCCGTGCCTCCAACCACAAACACCACCACCACCTCTCCCGTGCCTCCAACCACAAACACCACCACCACCTCTCCCGTGCTCCAACCACAAACACCACCACCACCTCTCCCGTGTCTCCAACCACAAACACCACCACCACCTCTCCCGTGCCTCCAACCACAAACACCACCACCTCTCCCGTGCCTCCAACCACAAACACCACCACCACCTCTCCCGTGCCTCCAACCACAAACACCACCACCACCTCTCCCGTGCCTCCAACCACAAACACCACCACCTCTCCCGTGCCTCCAACCACAAACACCACCTCTCCCGTGCCTCCAACCACAAACACCACCACCACCTCTCCCGTGTCTCCAACCACAAACACCACCACCACCTCTCCCGTGCCTCCAACCACAAACACCACCACCACCTCTCCCGTGCCTCCAACCACAAACACCACCACCACCTCTCCCGTGTCTCCAACCACAAACACCACCACCACCTCTCCCGTGTCTCCAACCACAAACACCACCACCACCTCTCCGTGCCTCCAACCACAAACACCACCACCTCTCCGTGCCTCCAACCACAAACACCACCACCACCTCTCCCGTGCCTCCAACCACAAACACCACCACCACCTCTCCCGTGCCTCCAACCACAAACACCACCACCTCTCCCGTGCCTCCAACCACAAACACCACCTCTCCCGTGCCTCCAACCACAAACACCACCACCACCTCTCCCGTGCCTCCAACCACAAACACCACCACCACCTCTCCGTGCCTCCAACCACAAACACCACCACCACCTCTCCCGTGCCTCCAACCACAAACACCACCACCACCTCTCCCGTGCCTCCAACCACAAACACCACCACCACCTCTCCCGTGCCTCCAACCACAAACACCACCACCACTCCCCGTGCCTCCAACCACAAACACCACCACCACCTCTCCCGTGCCTCCAACCACAAACACCACCACCTGCTGCTGCTGCTGTCGCGGTCTCCGCATGGCGCCGCGGCTCCCCCTCCCGCTCCTGGCCCCTCCCCCTCGTCCCTCCTCCTCCCGCTCGCGACGTGGGGTGGACTCAGCCCCGCCCCCGCGCCCCCCCCCACCCTGCGCGGCCCGCCGCCCATTGCAAGAATGGCGGGAAGCGGACGCGGGGCCTGATGCACGCCGCCTCTCGCGTGATTGGCTCGCTTCGCGTCACGTGGGGAAGACGGAGGAAGGTAGGGGGAGGAGCTGTGCGGTTAGGGGCGGGGCTGTAGAGTCACGTGGTGCGCAATGATTGACAGGAAGTGCGGGCGGCGATGTCTGTTACGTCAGACCGCCCAATTTATCGTTGACGTCACGATAAATGACACGCCCCTTCGTGACGTGTCTCACACGTGCTTCTGTCCCGCGTGCCGTCAACACGAGCTGAGCATGGCGCTGCTGATCGTTGGCGTTCTGCTCTTGGTCCTGCTTGGGATGGGGATCTTCATTTATCTTCTTTTGACGCTTTCCATCACAGACTTTGACCATGAGACCACGACGCTGCAAACGGAGAGGATGGGCCTGCAGAATGCGGAGCTCTGTCAGAAGAACCAGATGCTCCGTCTGAAGCTACAGCATCAGCAGGGGAGTTGATGGAGAACCGAGAGACTCTTCAACAGCTGAAAGAGCTGTTGAGGCTGCTGCCCCCGATTCCTCTCCCCCTCCCTCTTCTGCACGCCTCGCCGCTGCCGCTTCCCCTCTGTGAGACATAACTCTCGGCTGGCCCTTGGCCACCTCGGTCATTCACACACCCTCCGCATGCATTCCCCCAAATATTAGTAGGAACGCCCCGCACGTTTCTGCTCACCCCGTGCACACGCTAAAAATAGCGCGGCAGCTGCCCGCGCACGGCTCACCTCGTCCGCTACGACTCGCGCTAAAAATAGCAGTGTGAGGATGCGCGGCCGCGGCGCAGCACGAGCCCACTGGCCGTACAACTAAACAATAACCACCACCACAAACAGGACCCTGCGGGGTGGGCTGGTAGGAATAATACTTAGTACCGGTACAGATATATCGACCGGGTATAGAGGAGTTAAAGAAAAAATTACTGTATTCTATTGTAACGTTAATTAAAAGTGTTTGTTTTGACAAGAAACGCTGTGATATTTAAAGACTCGTAGTCTTTTATTTCCAACACCACCCTCAACACCACCCCTCCCACGGACGGACGGACGGACACATTAATCTATTGGTGGTCTGGTCCACTTCGTTCCTACCAGTATAACCGCTACCACTACAACTGCAACAACCGCGGTGTGAATAGGCACGTGTGTGCCCGCGCACCTCTCGGTGCAGCTCCACGCACGCGGCGACCACCGGTCCACCGCCAGCAGCACCACGTAATTGAATTATGTAATATTATTTTATTGGCCGTCGCAGCCGTTCGGGAGCAATGAATTAATCAGCGCTTTTTTGCTGGCAGGACTTCAACCTGTTGCATCAACACTGCGTGACCACTGATTACCTCCCCGCTCCGGCTCGGAACTCATTAATCAAGCTGCATCTGAGGAATACACGCTCGTCAATGTATCTCTGCGCGACACCCGCTCGGCGAGTGTTGTTAACGCTGCGCTGCCGCCCCCGCACATCCCGTGCAATAGGGAATCAGCGACCGGAGGGCCTGCCCGTTAATTCCCAGGGCAACAGCACGCTACGGATGATAAAGCATGCGCGTTAAGCCCCGAGTGAACACGCATGAGCGAGCACAAACACGTGGGTAATAAATACGCCCTCGTGCACAAACAACGGCCCCGACGCGTGGTTGTTTTATCACTGAATACGCACGCGCTCTTTACGTATTCCCGTACACACACCACGTTACCACTCTCTGCACACTTTGCAGAAAACACACGAAACGGTTGATTGATTACTAATGGTTTATTCCTCGTGTGACTGAGATTACCCTCTACGTGGCTCGGAGCTGAAATCGGCGAGGAAACCACTCTGTCTCTCGACAATCTGAACCCAATTCGCCCGGCTTACTTCAAATTACCTTCTCAAGGGGTTCCTATGTCATTCACTATCTCCCTCTCTCGTACTCACGGTTCTCTCTCGTACTTACGGTTCGACTCGTACGGCGCTCCGGTGGATCCGTCCTCACAGCACTTCGACTCGTCACACGGACGTTCGAGTGGCTGGACTGGAGAGTCGACCGTCCCGATGGCTGACTTGAGAAGAAGAGAGCTCTTGCCCTCTTTATGGCCCTTTTATTGTCCTCTACATCAAAGGGTCCGTGTTAATAATCCCGCGGCCCTCCTGGCCAATCAGATCGCTCTGGCTCCTCCCGCCCAGCCTCATCTCCTGCATCGGTGCCCTCGGCGTCGTTCGAATCCCGATTTCCATATCAAAGGGACTGCCGCGGGGCTGCTGCTTTGGGGCACAAGCACATCTGTCCTGGTTTTCCTGCCGATTTCAGCACTCTGCCCCTACTGCCGGCTGTTGTGTGTGTTTTCATTGCAGTGGCGGGGTGGCCTAGCCGTGACCTGTGATCTTTAAGTCACTTCACGGCGCCGCAGCGCAATTTAACCTGGGGGAAATCGGCCAATTTCCTGACCCTAGGAAACCGTTGGGGCCTTTCCCACGAGGGGGCCCCCGGGTAAAAACCCAAAGGTCAGGTGACTTCCCACGAGGCCTTATGTAGGGGTGTGTGTGTTCATGTGGGGGTGGTGAGGGAAGAGCAGCGTCGGCGCCGGCAGAGCGGCTTCGCCGCTGTGGCATCACAGAGTGCCAGTTGGAGCTGAAGTCCACGAGAGTGCCTTGATGGGAGCGTGCGTCTCTCCGTGCGGATTTTCTCTGAGAGTGCAATGCAGTGCAGCGTCAAATGTCGCTGCGCTGTAAAAACAAAGATCTCCGGAGTCGCTGCACAACCACCTGAGGGAGTTGAACTTCCTGAATCCTCAGAGGGGGCAGAAACAGTTTAGGCTGCGTGGGAAGCTGGTGCGTCACAAGGACATGTGGCACGGGGAAGAGAGGCTGCACGAAGAGAACCTACATTTCCGTCGCCAGCTGAAAGAGCTGATATGGGCCGTGTCTAAAAATAACAATGATGCCATCTCCAACTCTGCCACAGCTTCCACCACCTCAACCGTTTTCACCACCACTTCTGCCACCACCGCCACCAAGCCCTAGAAGATGAAGAGATTTATTAATTGGGTCCGAAAATGGCTGAAGTGCAAGTCGGCCATTTAAAAACATTGGGGAAATTGTGAAAATGACACCTCCCCAATTTAAACTTTACTCACTAAGACAAACGTTCCCCGTAGAGCAGGGGTGTCCAAACCTTTTGCAAAGAGGGCCAAATTTGATAAAGTGAAGATGCCCGGGGCCAATAGTTCCTTCCGACATTTTTACCACAAAAGTTACGTGAAAACACACACTGTTATAAAACAATTATCATTGTCACAATTACCTTTATTTCTCAAATGACAATGTAACCAAATATAAGCCACTCAGGCAGACGTGAACAACTCTAAAAATACAATTCTGCCTTTCATTCAGTCAGATAACATTGAACAAACTGTATAGAATACTTTAAATTTCCAGGAGTGAATATATTTGCCTCATGAACATTTTGAACAGGAGTTATAAGTAATGCAAAGTGGTCTGTTATCATTAAACTTTAAAACAAGTGAATTTTGCCCTTGTCTTTTACAAGATCTTTCAGAATGCAAGAGTTTGTGTCACATCTACAGGTACATAACATCAACAGTTATAACCAAATCTTATTCAAGAGTTTAATAAAACAAGTGCCATAAGTCCAAGTGCATTAGTGTGCTTTAGGCTTTTCACTGTTAATAGTGACAGATGTTACCGTTCAAAACACTCAATTTCAGATTGATCAAGGAACAGATAACTTGCTGACACTAATGAGAAGGGTGTTACTGAGATATAGATTTCAGTAAAGAGACCAGGTCTGGCTTGAGGGCAGTGGTTGAGATGCGTAAAATGTCACGCAAGTGGGAGTCACTCATCCTTGACCTCAATTGGTTCTTGTTCAAGTTCATGACTGAGAATGTTTGCTCACACAAATATGTGGAGCTGAATAAGCTCAGCATTTTCTTAGCGAATGACCGCATTTCTGGAAACCTGCTTTTGTCCAGCTGCCGGTAAAAGTTAACAAGAGAACACTGCTGGTGTTTCCCGCGGCACTCATCGTCAAACTGCAGCTCAATGAGCTCCAGCTGCAGCTGTGGAGGAGCATCATCAGGGTCCAAGGAGAAGGGAGAAGAGAAAAGCAACATGTCCTTTTCAATAACTGCAAAGTCCCGAAAGCGTTTGTTAAATTCCACAGAAAGAGATGCGATAGCTGTTGCATAACTCTTCATTTGCGCACCGATGTTGTCCTGTGGGAAACTGTCAATACCTCTTTTAAAGCTGGGAAGTGCGCGGTGCAGGGCTCTGTTTGGGACAAGTGTCTTTGGAAAAGTTGCAGTTTGGTTCCAAAGGCCTTGATGTGAGCATATAGCTGGCTCACCACTGCATCTTTCCCTTGAAGATTAACATTCAGCGCATTCAGATGCTTCGTTATGTCAACCAAAAACAGATTTGCCAGCCATACAGGATCGGACAGTTCTTCCATTGGTTGTCCCTTCTCACGCAAAAAATGTCCAATTTCCTCTTTGAGAGAGAAAAATCACTGCAGTGTGGACTCCCGACTTAGCGACCTCACATCGTTGTGATATATTACGTCACCGTATTCAGCCTGGATGTCACGCAAGAACTGCTGAAACTGTCGGTGGTATAGAGCTTTAGAGCGAATAGAATTGATTGCCTTTGCCACTGGTTTCATAAAATCGTCAAATTTGAGATGTTTGGCGCAGAGAGCCTGCTGGTGAATGATACAGTATAGTTTAATAGCGTTGCCTGCTTCTTCGCTGACTTTATTGCAGATCAGTGTGGACAATCCACTTTGTGGGGGCTACTGCCCCCGATTCCTCTCTGTGAGAAATAACTCCCGGCTGATCCCTTATCCACCTTGTTCATTCAAACACCCTCCTCGTGCCTTCCCTTAAACACGATACTTCCCCTCACCCAGCCCGCACAGCACTCACAAGCTGCGAGCGTACGTACACACAGCACCGAGAGTTTTGCCGGCAATCGAACGCGACGCCTCCACTCGCGCAGCCCTGCACAGCACTCACAGACTGCGAGCGTACGTACACACAGCACCGCGCGCGTTCACACTTCTCGTCGAAACCACACGAGGCTACGATTAGTTGTTAATGATTTATTATCGGCTACCTGCGATTTGCTGTTAAATCAGTGTGGATCGACAAGGCTGACCTACGCTAACGCCCGAGGGTCTATTCCTGGTTTATCTAATTCGATACGCTTAAGCGGATTTGGATACTCCTTTACCTCTTTACTCACGGTTGGATGCGCTCGGCGTTCCGCTGGTCTCCTCGCTGCTCACTCGACACGTCGCACAGACGTTCGGGTGGTGTTGTATATATGCCCCTTTTAATATTTTTTTAATTAAGAATAATTAGGCCAATTTTTATATATATCTTTTTCTTGTTGTTTAATTAAATAATGAAAACAACCCTCCCAAGCACACCAGGAATCTGTAAAACAGGGAAGGCCATTAAACAACAAGATTTCAGGGCAAAGAGAGGTCAGAGATCACTCAGAGATATCCAGATGAACGAAAGGTCAATGGCCTAACCTTCCCCAAGACGGTCTGGAGATGCACAGATAACACAACGGTTTTCCTTAACGGAAAGCGTAAGAACTTAACAACAAGAATCAACCAACGATATCAGACTGCAGCCACAATAGGGGCCTTTTATTAGTAACTAGCGGTAAGTACCCGGCGTTGCTCGGGCAAAAAAGGAAGATACACGCATGGACTTACACACAGACATTGACCCACACACATGAAACACATCAACTTAGACGCACACACACATATATATGGTTAAATCCAGGAAAGGATCGTTAGCAGGCCAACCTAAATGTTTCTAACCGGTGAAGATGCTCCATTAGGGGGGTGCACGTTTCTCAAGCGTAGAGAAGGGAGGGAATTACCGTGCCCGAGAAGACCTGGAGCTTCATGGAGCGAAAGACCAGGTAGCTTCCACAGCGTAACACAGCCGATGAAAAGATAATGCGCTCGACTGATTTGGAGTGAGACCTCTGCTGTTAAACCGGAGCCGGTCATGAGCACATTGGCCAGGTATGGGAATCTCGGCAATCTCTCCACAACTACCGCATCACCAATTGTGAGTTGTGGGGTGGATTGTTCGATGGTACAAAATACCCAGGCAGGTGCTTAGTTTTGGTGGGGCTGATAGTAAGGCTCCACCTCTTAGTGGCAAGCTCCAGGTTCAACCGCAGTGAGCAGCAATCACCAGAGCATCGGCATACATAACATGGTTGAGCAATAGGGAGGCATCCCTTGACCGCACCCGGGCATCGATCAGCCTCCCATTGTATCTGTACCATATGGTAATTCCTCGGGAACAGCCATTGAAGGCTTCACGAACTACGTGGTCAAAAGATGTTAAATAATGTGGAGCCAGAGGACATCCCTGTTACACCCTAAGGTGTAGAGGGAATGGCTCTGACTGACGGCCATGTAGTTTACGCGTGGCCGCTCACCATCATGAAGGTCCTTAAGGATCATGAGCAAAGTTTGAGGGACTCCGAAAGCATGAAAAACAACCCAGAGGCCAGGCCTACTGATGGTATCATAGGCCTTGAGCAGGTCAATAAAGCACATACATTCACTCACTCACATGCACACATGGAGCTACAGACACGCAAAGAAATGGACTTACACTGACTGACATGGAGCCATGCACACAAAGCGACTATCACAGACAGCCATGGACTGACACACACAGACATCGACTCACACACACAAACACATGGACTTACACACACATACATAGACTGACACACATTGCCTTACACACACATAGACATATGGACTGTGACACACAGACATCTACTTTAGATACACACACATGGATTAACAAACACACATCGACACACATAGACACACTAACGCACATTGACTTACACACTCAGATGGAGCCATGCACACACATCGACTCACACACACGCATTGACGTACACACATCGAGTGAAACACAGACGTATGAACTAACACACACATGTGGACTAACACACACACAGCGACAGATATGCACACAAATGGACTGACACACACACACAAACACTTGTACGTACACACACACGGGGCGTTGTCCATTTGAAAAAGACAGATACACACATGGACCCACACACATAGAAACCCATCGACTTACACGCACACAAACACATGGACTCACACACACAGACATCGACTTTAGGCACACGGATCTAGTTTCTGCACACGAACATTATAATAGTAATAGAGTATTAGGCAACTTATTAGTTTAATAATAGTAAAATATGAAGCAGAGTTGTTATGTGCACACAAACATTATCATTGTAATGTTGTAAACGTATTTGTTTAATAATAGTAAACAATAAACCAGAGTTTTTAGCGAAAGATTGAATAAAATTGTACTTTACATTGGCGTGGTGACGCCTCGTCCCGTGCAGAGCCCGCGGCCTCGCCTAGATTGGCAAGCCGGAGGAGGTGAGACGTTGCCAGGCTGCGAGCTGGGCCGCTACCCCCCCCCACCATCCCCCGCCCTCGCCATAATAATACTATGTAACCGCTTTAATAATATAAAATTAATATCTAAGGACTTTATATGAGTAACTGCACGCATTGGGGTGGGGGGGGGGAAGAGGACATCACACTGTGAAGATAAATCGGCAGCGTGATGTGTATATCTATTCCATGATAATTGGTTTTTTACCCTTCTATCTGGCAACAAAACTGACACCTTTTAACAAGGAGTCATGTTTGCATAGACCGCAATACCTGCAGTCATAATACAAACAAAAGAACATAACTCTGATAATGTGCACTGTCCTTGAAGTTGATTGGTCCACACCCGAGACAGCTTTCCTTCGAGCCTAGTCTCACATGGGTTGGACAGATGACGCCAAAAGGCGCACAACTCAAAGACAATGCACCATCAGAGTATGAGAGCTCGGGGCAAGCATCTACACTATGGGAACCTCATTTGCCAGTAAAAATATGATAATTGGTTTTTTTNGTTGCCAGATAGAAGGGTAAAAAACAATTATCATATTTTACTGGCAAATGAGGTTCCCATAGTATCTATTCCATGTTAAACGCGTAAAATAAAATGTCTCCCGTGAGCTGGAGCGAACGCGCATGACTTGGCAGGGTCCGCCCCCCCCCCACGCAATTGGCGTCACTTGGTACGGTCGATGTCGCGCAATAAGTAAATAATGAATAATAGAAACGGCACAAATGTGTTAATTAAACTACTTTAAAGTTTACGGACGGGAAAACGGAATAGCCTAAACCCACCACGGGGCTTAGGGCGTGCCGCCTGGAAAATTATTTCGGTCTTAAACCCCACCGTCCGAGAGCCAAATCCCCCACAAGCGCGAGCGTGCGGAGACTTTTATATATAAGATTCTTTATATTACTCGTACTCGATTTTGTATTGTATCTTTCTATCTACCTGACAAAACAATTAATTATGAATTCCAACAGTTAAGGAAGCGTAAGTGGCAACTTAATTACACTTAACCTCAAGACATAAAAACATAACTCGAGTAAAACAGTGCAATCCCTGTATACAGATAGACAACAAACATCAATAAACTCTACGAAATACGTGTTAATAACCATGGTAAATCACAAACCGAATAATAATTATTAAGTGTTAGAACAACGGTCATCCAGACGAATAGGAAGTCAAAATAGGTCAACCACGCACAACTTAAAGAATATGCATTCCATAGAACCAAAAATCTCCTCGGCCACCTTTGTCTCCCCGGAGTCGGGACGAAAACCGATGACAACCATAAAACCCATAAAGAACGTCTGTTCTCTTGTTGTTTGCTTTCCTCTCGCAGAGAGGAGAGGTTGGTTACGTTTGGGTTTTAAACACAAACAGACAAAGGCTTGACGTTAAACAGCACACTCTGGGTCACCAAGGACGAGGGGAGGGGGCAATCAGAACATAGACATTGTTTTGCCTTTTCGCTCTCCATCTACGTAACTTCAGCAAATGAACCAAATACATGAGCCCTGCCATCACGAAAACTTAAGTTCAAACTAAATATTCTCCAGCATCGAAATATAACTCAAATAGAACACCAATCCCTGGAGACAAACGCATAACCAAGCTTGGCAAAACCCTAAAAATAATGACGTAACGAGGATCATTACGAATATTAATTAAACAAACGGAATAATAACCACGAGATACTAAGACCGAGGGAACTCATAAGAAATACCAAGAATAAATGTAACACACAGGACCACATAAATGTATTGCATAAAATTCCCTCGGCCACCTTTGTCTCCCCGGAGTCGGGACAAAAACAGATGAAAACCATAAAATCCATAAAGTAAAGAACGTCTGTTCTCTTGTTGTTTGCTTTCCTCTCGCAGAGAGGAGAGGTTGTGTTACGTTTTGGTTTGTAAACACAAACAGACATAGGCTTGATGTAAAACAGCACACATTGGGTCACCAAGGACGAGGGGAGGGGGGCAATCAGAACATGGACATTGTTTAACCTTTTCGCTCTCCATCTACGTAACTTCAGCAAATGAACCAAATATACGAACTTCTCCCATCACGAAAAACTTAAGTTCAAACTAAAACTATTCTCCAGCATCGAAATATAACTTAAAATGGAACTCCAATCCCTGGAGACAAACGCATAACTAAGCTTGGCAAAACCCTCAAAATAATGACGTAACGAGGATCATTACGAATACCCATTAAACATGGACCGAGTAATAACCACGGTACACTAAGAACAAGGGAACTCATAAAAATATATCAAGAATAAATGTAACACACAGGACCACATAAATGTATTGCATAAAATCTCCTCAGCCACCTTTATCTTCCAACGGCTTGGCACAAACACATACCGCCTGAATACGTATGGGGGTCTGGCCTCGAGATGACCCCACTCAGGGCGGCCATGGGAAGAGACCGCAGGGAGGGTCCGAGAGGGCACCTGGGTTTCGTGTTTTCGAAGGTAGGGGACTTCACCTCTTGGTTTAACACAAACAGATAAACTTGACGGAAACCACCGCTCGGGTCACCAAAGGATGGAAAAAAAGGGGGGGGGGCAATAATTCATGGACACGGGGTAAGAGCAGAACAGAATACGCATATATTTTTATTTTATTCTTTTTCCCTCTCGCAAGAAACGCAAGGGAGGAAATTCAGATAAAAGGGGAGACACTGACACACATAGAGCATCTCGCCCATCATCACCGACGGAGGAGCGCCACCATCATCTCAGCATCTCAACACAGAAGACTCAAGAGAATCAGCAAGCATGACGGGGCCCACTGAATAGCGAGCCGTCGAGGTGCGAGTGAAACTGACGGAGACTTCAGTTATCATCCTCGAGCAATAGCGAAGACACTCAACGACAACTCAACTTCAACCTAACGTCACCCAACAACGAACGAGAGCTTCGTTCTTCGCCAAAGAACCCGGAGTCGGCGAGCGCGCACAGCCGCGCCGTCTATCACCGAGCGCCAAGGTGCCAGCCTGAGCGCACAAGTGAACAGCTTCACCCCTTCGTCCATCACCGAGCGCCAAGGTGCCAGCCTGAGCGCACAAGTGAACGAGCTTCACCCCTTCGTCCATCACCGAGCGCCAAGGTGCCAGCCTGCCGCGCACGAGTGAACGAGCACTGCCGTGGGGAGCGGTGAGGGGAAAGCGGGGTCGGCCCCGTCGCTTGGCGGTGGTGAGGTCGAAGATGGGGCGCCCGCCGAGCGGCTTCGCGGTAGCGGCATCACATAGCCCCCCGAGGTGCCAGTCCCCATCCCGGGTTGACTGGAGAACCTCGCTGGGTCACACCCACGAGGAAGCGCTGCGGGGTTCGGGGGTCCGTCCGGACCTGTGGCTGGTCTCGGGGCGGGTGGCTCCGTCCCCTGGGGTTCCTGCGACGGCCTCCTCCTCCACTCCAACGGTTCTCCCTGTCCCTCGGCACCTACAGGCTGGGGCACAAACTCAGCACCAGAAGGATTTAGGGGTCGCCGTCCCCGCCATCCCCTGGCGGGTCGGAACGCCTCTGGGCTGGGGTCCGGCGGGACCCATGTAGCGCGCGGTACTCGGGTGGAGGGGTTCTCCCCCACCAGGCTGCCCTCCATGGTTTTAAGCGGCGGACATTGACCACCGTTTCTCGGCCTCTCTCTCCACCCTGGATTAATACTGTCCAGGGGGAGATCTGCCGCACCACGGTCCAGGGTCCCCGCCAGTAGGTCGTCAGCTTCCCCACCGTCCGGCTCTGACGCGAGGGGTGTGTAGCCACACCTTTGCGCCTGTCGCGAAAAGGGGGGCTCCACGCGGAGTCGGGTGCCCTGCTCCTGTCGCCGATGCGCGGCCTCGCTTGCAGGTAGGCCCGGTCCCGGGCCCCTCGTAGGGTCTCCATCAGGTGCTCCACGGGGCGGCTCCCTTCCTCCGTTTGGGGTGGGGGGACGCCGAACAGCTGATCTGCGGGTAAACGAGACTCACGACCAAACATCATTAGGAACGGGGTTTGTCCCGTCGATGTGTGTACAGTGGTGGCGTAGGCGAACAGGGCGTAGGGGAGGTGTTCGTCCCAATCTCGTTGATTTACGGCCGCCATACGTTTGAGCTTCCCACTAAGGTCTGATTCATGCGCTCCACCATATGCTTGCCGGGCAGTCGACTGGTTCCTCGGCTCCACCTGTGGGGGTCTCTGTGGCGCACACCGCACTCTCTCTTTGCCGGGGGGGGGGGTTCAGGCTCAGCGGGTTCCCGGGAGTCCGTTGCCTGTCGGCAACGTCCCCCGTGAAGCACGGGCAGGCCTCCTCCGCCCTCGTCTCGGCACACACTGCGGGTCGCCTCGATAAGGCGTCCGCGTTTGCGTGCGTCCGCCCGGCCTGGTACTCGATCTGCAGGTTGTATTCCTGCAGCTGCGCCAGCCACCTGGCCATCTGCCCCCGCAGCTCCTTGAAGGTGAGGAGGAACTGCAGAGCATAATGGTCCGTGCGTACGCGACATTTCCTGCCGTACAAATACGGCCAGAACTGTTTACACGCGAAAATCACCGCGTACAATTCTTGGCGGGTCACGCAGCAGTTCAGCTCGGCCCCGCTCAGGGTCCGGCTGGCGTACGCAATAACCCGTTCCTTCCCTTCCTGCACCTGTGACAACACCGCGCCCAGCCCGCTGCTGCAGGCATCGGTGTCCAAAATAAAATCGGTGGTAAAATCGGGGAAAGCCAGGGTGTGGGCGTGGGTGAGGTGGTCTTTGAGAGTGGTGAAGGCCATCTGGCAGGCCCCGTCCACTGATAGGGGTTCTTAGGGGAAGTGAGTTGGGTGAGGCGGCGTGCAATCTCGCTGAATCCCTTTACAAATCGACGATAATAGGTGGCGAGCCCCAAAAATGATCTGATCTCCGTCAGGTTCCTTGGCCGTGGCCAATCCACTACGGCGCGTACCTTGTCCAGATCGGTGCGCACTCCTACCTCGCTGACGCAATGTCCGAGGTACCCCACCTCGCGCTGTACGATGTAACACTTTCGCGGTTTGAGCTGGAACACCTGCCGTAACCTGGACCAGTGCTCAGACAGAGATCTACTGAACATTATCACATCATCCAGGTAAATCAGGCACTGTTCCCATTGCAAGCCCCGCATCACCAACTCCATCAGCCGCTGGAATGTCGCGGGCGTGTTGATGAGTCCGAACGGGAGTACTCGAAACTCGAATAGTCCCATCGGGGTGGTGAATGCGGTTTTCGGCCGATCCTCAACCGCCATCTCCACCTGCCAGTGCCCAGACACGAGGTCGAGGGTGGAAAAATATCGCGCTCCAGCGAGGCTGTCAAAGGTGTCGTCGATGCGGGGTATGGAGAAGGTGTCGCCGAGGGTGAATGCGTTCAATTTGCGGTAATCGACGCAGAACCGGGTTGACCCATCCTTTTTCGTTACTAGTACCACCGGGGCAGACCAGGGGCTCGCCGAGGGCTGAATTATGTTATCGCGGAGCATGTCTCCGACCGCCTCTTTGATCTGGGTGCGTTCGGGTGTGCCACTCGGTACGCGGGGAGTTTTATCGGTCGGGCGGCACCGGTGTCGATTTGGTGCTTAACGAGATCTGTCCGACCCACGTCCGAGTCGTGTTCGCTGAACACGTCGGCGTATTCCGCAGTAACCCGCGTAGCTGATTGGCCTCCCCCGGTAAATCCGCCCAAGGTACGTGTAACGCGTCAAACAGGGGACGACCTCGGCGCGGGGAGTCGGGCCGACTCGCCAGGCCAGGTCCTGGTGGTCCTCGGGGCGACCGGGGTCCTCAGCCCAGAGTGCGAATACCGAGTCGTTGGAGTGGTGCGCGTGTAGGGGTGCACAGTGGCTACTGTGGTACGCCATCGCAGTATTGCTGGGTACCGTAGGGGTTAAACACATGCATAAACAATCAGCCCCATCTGCGTTTACCAACGTGGCTGATCCTACGACCCTGTATTGTTTTGCCAACTCCGAGTGGGGAGTTAGCATTACCTCACCCGATGGTCGGTGCGTGGGATCGTGGAGGGTGTTGCCACCGGCACCAGCATCTCGGCGAGCGGCCTGATGGTGACGGCCATCGCCAGGGTAGCGGCCACAGGTGTGAAGTGGGGACACGTCGGCTCTCGTCGCAGGAACGGAATCCGCTCGCCGTTACCCTCTATGGTGGCGCATCGCTGGCGGGCTGCACGTTGAGCCCCAGCTTTTCCAGGAGGTCGGTACCTGCAATACACTCGTGGCACAACACACTCGAGATGTAGAACTCCTGGGTGCACACCTGGCTGCCTATGCGGACCTCCAGGGTGGCCCTCCCCAGTAGCCCCATTCCGGCTCCGCTCGCCGTGTGCAGTGCGCGGTCCGGTGCCTGCAGGCGGCTCACGTCGACCCCGATCATGCTGCAATGTGCCGCGCTCACGAGCGAGGCCACCGCCCCCGTGTTTAGCAGGATCCGGGTACGCCGCCCGTTGACCTGCCCTTCCACCAGGGACGTGGCCCCCGTGATTCCTGCCACCAGCTCCCGCAGCCAGTCGCCAGGAGTCGCCGCATTCCTTGGTGTCGTTGCTGGAATCTGCGTGGGGGTCACTCGCTCGCTATTATATTACAGCTTGTTTGTGTCGGGGCTACGTCGATTTCATCCCGGTGGTCCCCCCTCTAGGGGGCCTTAGTGTTTGACCTTAGCTTTTGTCTAGCTCGGGTGACCTGAGGACAGTCCCTCATTCGGTGTCCCCGTTGGTCGCATATATAGTGCGCAGTTGTCCCAAATCGGACTCTAATTGGGACACCCTCCCGGCCAGCCCCCCTACTGTGGAGCGTAGCTCACCCATCTCAGACTGGAGGGTCTTCATATTTCTATTCGCTTCCTCGCGTACGTGGGCCACCTGGCCGGTGATATCTCCTATTCCGGTCTGCATCCCGGCTACCCACCCCAGGGTCGTCTCGCGGGGTCTCGGGTTTCCCTGGCTCGTCCCTTTGTTGGGATGGCGAGCTCCTCCTCCTATTCCTCATCTGAGAGTAGGCTCGCCACGGCGCACTCCTGTCCCCGCCCTCGAAGCTGCGTGCGCTCACTGGAGAGCTTCTCGCATTTACGTGCGTGCGCTCGACAAGGGTGTTGAAGGGGAGGTGTGCACCATCTTCATTTGGCTGCCACCACAGGGTGCGTGCCAAATATCGCTGGACCTTCCCGGCGGTGAGGCCCTCAATTATTTTTGCCTCATACTCTGGGTACGCGATCTGGGTCAGCGCGCGTACGTCCTCGGCGTAATCTCGCAAATCCTCGCTGGGTTGGCGGCGGCGCGCCTCTAAGGCCGCCTTCCGCTTCCTCCTCATCATACGTGCCGAAGCGCAGTTCAAGCTGGCGCATTAATTCCCCCACTGAGTTTGTGTGCTTGCGGGCAAAGCTTCCACAAAGTCGACTGCCCGCCCATCAAATGCATCTCCATCTGCTGCAACGCCTTCGCGTCTGTCCAGCCATTAACCTTTTCAGCCCCTCTGATGCTGCGGGCAAACGATTTCCATGACGGAATCCTCTTGCTCGTGAACGTGCATTTTATTTTAGCCTGGGTTGGGGGGCCTCTCTCCCTTGGGGGTCCGGGGGATCGTCCCACCTCTGACACCAAATTTTGGGGACTACTGCCCCCCGATTCCTCTCTGTGAGACATAACTCCTGGCTGGTCCCTTATCCACCTTGTTCATTCAAACACCCTCCTCGTGCCTTCCCTTAAACACGATACTTCCCCTCACCCAGCCCGCACAGCACTCACACGCTGCGAGCGTACGTACACACAGCACCGAGAGTTTTGCCGGCAATCGAACGCGACGCCTCCACTCGCGCAGCCCCGCACAGCACTCACAGACTGCGAGCGTACGTACACACAGCACCGCGCGCGTTCACACTTCTCGTCGAAACCACACGAGGCTACGATTAGTTGTTAATGATTTATTATCGGCTACCTGCGATTTGCTGTTAAATCAGTGTGGATCGACAAGGCTGACCTATGCTAACGCCCGAGGGTCTATTCCTGGTTTATCTAATTCGATACGCTTTAAGCGGATTTGGATACTCCTTTACCTCTTTACTCACGGTTGGATGCGCTCGGCGTTCCGCTGGTCTCCTCGCCGCTCACCTCGATGCGTCGCACGGACGTTTGGGTGGCCGAGCTGGAAGCTGTCTAGAGCGCTGACTTTTTGGAGTAAAGAGACTCTCTGCCTGTTTGCGCTCCCCTTTAATCGTTAATTTTCATCAAAGGCCTCCGACCCGAGGGCCCTCTCGGCCAATCAGGTTGTCGTACTCGTTCAGCCGTATTCTCGATTGCTCTAACAATGAGCCCGCGGCGCCTTTTGTTATACCAATCAGCCGCGGCTTCGTAACAAAGGCTCGCTGTGGCTGCTTCGCGCCGGCGGTTCCTGAGCACACTGCCACGCCAATCAGCTGCCCCCCCCCTCTGCTTCCCCTTAGTTGTGGTTGTGGACCCCTGTCTGCCTTGTCGATACGTGTGTGTGGGGGTGATGCATTTCACCCGTGGTGGCTGGACAGCCCTCGCCGTGACCATACAATCTCAACCTGGTCACAGTGCCGCGGTGCGAACCAGCATCGGGGGAGGCCGCCCAATTCCCTGACCGCAGGAAACCGTGAAGATTATCCCTACAAGGGCTTTTCGGGTGAAAACCTGCCGGCCAGGGGGCCTCCCCTCGGAGCTCTATGGGGGGAAATGTGTGAGGGTGTGTTTATGTGGGGAGCGGTGAGGGGGAAGCGGGGTCGGCCCCGTCACTTGGCGGTGGCGAGGTCGAAGATGTGCAGTGTCAGATGCATTGGTGCTTTCATCGCAGACTAATGAGAAATAATCAAATCCACTCCCCTGTCCCCCAGTTCTCTCTGAATATCTGACGATATGTCCTCAACTATCCGTGCCACAGTGTTGTGTGCCAGGTAAACATTCAAAAATTCTTGCTTTTCTCGGGGCAAATGTTCTCCACCATTTTCATGACCCAGTCTTTGATAAACGCACCTTCAGTAAAAGGTTTGCCATGTTTAGCTATTAACATGGCCACTTCGTAGCTGGCTTTGGTGATGTTTTCCTTTGACTCACAAGCCGGCGTGAAGAATCGCTGTTGCGATGCCAGAGCAGCTTGAAGTTTCTTTACTTTTTCAGTGTGATCACTCCCTGTTAGATTGTCGTATGTTGTAGCATGTTTAGTCTCGTAGTGTCTCTTTACGTTGAAATCCTTAAACAAGGCATCCGTCTCTTTACAAATTAGACAAACACAATTTACTCGATTTCCAGTGAAGAAGTATTGTAATTCCCACCGCTCCTGAAAGCGGCGACCCTCACTGTCAACTTTTCTCTTTTTTTTTGCAGTCGCCATGGCAGAAATGATTCGAGAAGGGTTCGCGGCACGGATGCAGAGCCAGAGAGCATTAGAATGGTGCTGCCACTGTGTGGCGGAAGGAGGAATTACATCTTTAAAGTTTTATGATTTATTTATTCTGACAGAGCTAGCGAGCCATAAATAACACATTATAAGACCGAAGCTGCGGGCCGTATGAAATCTGACCGCGGGCCGTGATTGGCCCGTGGGCCGGACTTTGGACATGCCTGCCGTAGAGCATCAAAAGACTATTGGGGAAAGTGCTGTACAATATATATGTATCTATGTTGAACTTACTTTGCATCGTATGTAGTCAACCGTACCAATGGGAGGTGCTGTTAGCGAATAGTACAACAATACAAAATATTGTACATTTGCATGTAATACTGTAATAAATACTGCATCGTGAACAAAAACATAAAGTTGCGTAAATGGGAAAAAAATGTTTTGTCACTTACCTTTAGTCCGGATGCTGGCCTGCTTGTCGGGAGGGGGCGTAATGAGTCCCTATAACTGCACACACGGCGGGGGAGGGGGTGAACGCCCGCACACACACACACAACAGCGACAATCAACCCCCGTATAGCCTTACCAGAATATTGGGGCAAGTGCTGTTCGCGAGCAGCGCCTATGAAGCTTGGAATGGCACACGGGGTGAATGGCCAGCACCACGCCCGGCTGCCTTTCTATCTCTCTCCATACACGAGACTCACAGGCGCACATGCGTCCGTGCACACACGCACAGCAAAAACACAACAACCGTCGTTCGCCCCTAAGTGGCGGTGACATCACCACAGCACTTGTGCCATGCTCGGTGTATTTTGAGGCCACGTGAAGTGTCGAAGGCTGGCTGGCAGGAGGTCATGTAATAGACGCAGGTCCCATAGATTGATTTAGGAAGATGATGGGCAGATGCAACAGCCGTGCTCCCCACTGTGCCAACTTTCTTTGTTTCAGTTGTCTGGCGCTCTGCTCGTTGTTTTCAGTCTCGCTCCTCTGCCCGATGCTGTTGCTGGAAGGCGACTGCCTCCACCTCCCCAGCAGCGCCTTTCATGAACCTCCTCCACAGAATCCGATCGTGACACTGCTGATACCAGTCATCAATAAGTCCAATCAGCTCCACATCCTTCTGTACCACATCAGTCCATCTCTTCTCTAGCCCGTACCGCGCCCATTTAGCGCCATCGATCCAGCCAAATTGAAGCTGTTTGGGGATGCGGTGGCTGTGCATACGGACTACATGACACAACCAACGCAGCCTCGCTTGCCGGAGGAGCCCACAGATGGGGATTTGTCCAGATATCCTAGGAATCTGTAAGCTCCTCACACAGTCCAGTCTGGTTAAACCCTGATAGATCGTAGGCAAGCTAACCTAAATGTTTCAAACCAGCGCAGATGTTCCTTTCGAGAGAGATAAGATAACTGTGACCGAGAAGACATGAAGAATTGTATGGAGTAACATGCCAGGTAGCTTCCACAGTGTTCAACAGCTGATGAAAATATAATGCTGCTCGAATGATTTGAAGTGAGACCACGGAGTTGGACATCAGCACACTGCCCAAGTATTGAAATTTCTCCACTCTCTCCGTAACTGCCTCAAATACATGAGGAATTCAGGAAGGGAGCATTTTGATTACGTAAAATACCCAGGGAGGTGATTTGTTTTTGTGGGGCTCCATGTTTAGCTGTAGTGTCTCCAACACCTCCTTAGAGTGGTTAGTAATCACCAGAGCATCAGCATTCATAATATGGTTTACCAATAGAGAGCCATTCCATGACCGGACTCGGGCATCGATCAGCCTCCCATTTGATCTCTACCAGATATAAATTCTACTGGTACATCTGTAGAGGAGTAGAAGAGAGTAGTGGCGTCATGTGCACTGTCCGGTGCGATGGCGTCACGGGACGTGGGGTCATGCACGCTGGACAGTGCACATGACGACACAGCTCCTCGAGGATAAAGGGGGACCCCGTGACGTAAGCGGGGTCGTAGCTGGAGTCAAGGGTCGAGAGGGTGAAACGGGGAGCCAGGGGCAAGAGGGTAGGGATAGGGGATACAGCACAGCGCCAGGGCTGGACGTGGCTGTGCTCCTCGGTCGGCCGTGTTGGCTGATCTCACGGCCGGCGCAGAGGAGACGGCACGGGGCAGCCGGCTGTGTCGGGACCGAGTGGGGCCTAGCCCGGGACCCCTGGGAAGTGGTTCACCCCCCCGTGTGTTGTGTAACCGTTAATAACGGCGAAAGCCCTTAACCTCACCCGTCTCTGAGTGAGTCGTCGCCAGCTTCTCTACACATCCATGGAAATCGTCTCAAACTACATAGTCAAAGAAAATGTTAAGTCGTGTCGGGGCCAGAGGACATCCGTGTCGCACATTTCTCACATATTCCATCATCCCTTAACTCCATTACGTCGATTTCCCATGTGACGGAGCACTTGTTTTGTATAATATATTTGCTTTCATTACTGTAACTCTGTGTTTTTATTTAGCTTTGATCATTTTTGTGATCCAGACCTCTCTTGCAAGTGAGACTCATCCTGGTCTCTTTAGTTCTCGCCTTGTTCAACTAAATAAACTGGTACTCGCTCGATTATGAACTCACCCACTTCCCTTACTCTATGATTCACGTAATACTCCATCTCCCTCCTCATGAGTCATATATTTACCTGATCATTCACACAATCACCCGATCATTCACTGTGTCAACCTCACTCACGCACTATTTCACGCTCTCACAAATGACTCACCCATACTATCACTCACTACCTTAATCACAATCCCCTTTCCTCATTGACCCACTGGTAAAATGAAAATACTCTACAGCAACAACACATGACATTGTACGTAGGCTTACACTCACATGTGTAAAGAAGCTCCTTTGCACGTTCCATTTTCCAGACGATTTATTTCACGATAACGTATTTACAACGCGAGAGGACGACTCACACGAACCTTCCCCCGTACAGTACCCTGTACCTGTTTCCACCCATCTCCATTACCCCCACTATAACCTTTGCCATCGAAGAGAAGTGATGTAGACGATGGTAGAGTCTGCTGAGAGAATTTCCCGGGGAAAATGCTGGACGTTACCAGGGCGTGGCCGTGCGGGTATATAAGGGGGAGCGAGGCCCACAATCGGGGACTGAAGAACAACTGCAGGTGGACGACATCGGGGCCGACTTTTGGAGATCTTCATGGTGGAAACCATCAAAAAGACTGTTCGAGATTAATCTAGTAGAAACCACTTGGACTGCAGATAGTCAGTCATAGCCTTGTGAAACGTGTGAGTCGTATTCTCGCCTGTAAATATGTTATCGTGAAAGAAATCATTTAGAAAGTGGACCCTGCGAAAGAGCTTCTTTACACATGTAGGAATACAGGACATGCTTCATCGGCAGGCCGTATTTTGTCTACAACAGACCTATTGCACACGAAATATGAAAATGGAATTTGATTAGGATTGCCACCTGCTACCCATTCTGAAATCGTCCAACTACCAAAACCCTTTGTAATCTCGTAATTTACAGACGACGGGTTGACTAACGTGGCAATGTTATTTTCTCCTTTTATTGACAGTACAAAAAATGGCATAGTATTTTTTTATTTCCCTGTTAACTTATACATATGAGTGTAACAGTGGCACAATAGTTTGTGCATTGCAATATGAATCAGACCACTTGAGTTTGATTCTCGCTCATAGTTAACATCACGCAAACTGGCCTTGAGCCTTCTCGTCATCAACCCACGTTGACAAGCATTATGGAGTATAGTTAAACAATTTTCACGACTTATCCAGTGTGGGAAGACTTCACCCATCAGTGGTATGACAAAGGGTTGTAGATGACCACTAAATGAGTAACTTCATATCTGTCAGCCAGCCTATATATACTCATAGATAAACGTTCTCCTAAACACCACTATTGGGTTGAAGCTCATTTGGTATCTTCCATTTCTAGATCCTCATCACAAGGACCAGCCTAATCGATCCAGGGGTGTATCAGCGCTTTCTCAGGAGCGAAGCAGTCGGCAGTATTCCGGCTGTGAGACGTGAACAACGTTAGAGCGTTATATCATCCCCATTGATGTTTCAGTCATGCTATCAGTCAAGAAGGCATGGAAACAGTAGCCAGGCAGCTCCAAGGGCAGAGCACGATGCTGGTACTGCCAATATCCTTAATCTGAATCAAGACAGCTTCCTGTTATTGAGCTGACTTTTCTAGTGCAGAGATTTCATGGCCTCAGCCTGGTCATCAATGAGTGCACAAATAATGAAATTACATTTGCTTTAGCACTTGATCTAACTAAATGTCACATATACGAATAAAATATATTGACTTGCCGAAGGCATAATGAGCATTGCTCTCTGTAGCAGGCTGGTTGTGCGTAATTTTTTCAACGAAATTCAAGGCAAGACGCATGCTCTTTTGAACTCAAATTGGACAAAGAATGGAACTGACAACGGCAAAAAGAAATTTTCCCTTAGAAAAATACCCGAAATAAAACTAGCATGATGTATGATTTTCAATGTGAAAACAAACCAACTAGAGTTGGCAGGTGAGTATCTAGCACATCAGATGGAAGGGTAACATTAACAATGCAATTGTGGCTAATTGAGGGAAGGAAAAAGGAAGCAGATGAAAAAAAAATAGATGAGATGAGAAGCTTTAGTAGAACACAGTGAATTGAGGTTGGTAAGAGATTTCTGAATTCTCTCAATTATTCATCTGTTGTCTTCAGAAATGCTTTCAGTGGGGAGTTCTTTGTTTGAACCATGCCATATTGTTCCAAATGGTTTTGGTAGCCATTGTCAATCGTTTTTGGAGGGTGAGGGGTCCAATAAGACAGAAAGCTATCATTAAAGATCATAAGTTCATATCTCGATTAGTTACTGAATCATCCTTTAATCCCTCTGGAGTTGATGAGTACCTCTTTGAAGCACATTAACATGAGCTCTTCCTTGGAAAGTGCCAACTATGATAGGCATTCATAATTGCCATTGACCTGGTGCCACTGCCACAGGCTCTTTTAATCAAAGACCTTTCATTTTTAATATTTACGAGATGGTTACCACTCCAATTGCCTTATGTTTTTTCTCAATATCTGTATTTTACAGTATTGACCTGGTACAATTGTTTTTCTGTTTCCTAAACGAAAGGCCATGACCATCATGAACGTCGTCAGTCAGATGTCAGAAGTCCTCCAACATGATAATGTCAGATGAGACGTGAGCCTGAGAACAACAACCGCCATTCGCCACTTAGTGGCGGTGACATCACCACGACGCTTGTGCCAGGCCACGTGCACCTTGAGGTCACGTGAAGTGTCGAACGCCCGCTGGCAGGAGGTCACGGGGCAGACCCAGGTGCCACGGGTCGACTGACCGAGATGACCGAGATGACTGGCTGATGCACCACCTGTGCCCCCTACTGTGCCAACTTGCTGTGCTTTAGCCACCCGGCACTCCGCTCGAAGTTGTGAGCGTCGCTCCTCCGCCCTCCATTGTTGTTGAAGGGCGACTGCCTCCAACTGCCCAGTAGCGTCCTTCACGAGCCTCCTCGACAGAGGCCGATCTTGACACCGCTGGTACCAGTCATCGGCAAGTCCACTCAGCTCCACGTCCTCCTTGTACCACATCACTCCATCTCTTCTCAAGCCTGTGCCACGCCCATTTAGTCCCATCAATCCGGTCGAACAAAAGCTGTTTAGGCATGCGGTGCCTGGGCATGCGGGTTACATGACCCAGCCAACGCAGCCTTGAATGCCGGAGGAACTCACCAATGGGACTTTGCCCAGATCTTTCAAGGATTTGTGAACTCCTCACACAATCCAGCCTTGTTAAACCCAGGATGGATCGTAGGCTGGCCAGGCTAAATGTTTCTAACCGGCGAAGATGCTCCATTAGATGGGTCCATGTTTTGCAAGCGTAGAGAAGAGAGGGAATGACTGTGGCCGAGAAGACCTGAAGCTTCGTGCGGAGCGACAGACCAGGTAGCTTCCACACAGCGTTACACAACCGATGAAAAGATATTGCCGCTCGACTGATTCGGAGTGAGACTTCTGCTGTTAAACTGGAGCCGGCCATAAGCACACTGCCCAGGTATGGGAAACTCTCCACTCTCTCCATCATGAAGGTCCTTAATGATCGTGAGCAGAGGGTCAGTTACTCCGAAAGCACGAAAAACAACCCAGAGCCCAGGCCTACTGATGGTATCATAGGCCTTGACCAGGTCAATGAAGCAGAGATGTTGGTCTTGTTGGAATTCCCTACACCTCTGCTGTAGCAGACGGACATAAAATATGGCATCTGTGCAGGACCGCCCTTTCCTGAAACCGCATTGGGGCTCCGCAAGCCTCTCCTCAGCATGCCTAGCAAGGCGATGTTGAATAATCCTTGCCAGGACCTTTCCCAGCACACTGTGGAGTGAGATGCCCCTGTCGTTGTTACAGTCTGTGCGGTCCCCCTGCTTAAAGAGGGGGACCACCAGGGCATCCTTCCAATCCTGCGGAACCCATCCAGTGGTCCAGACTGTTGTTATGATGTCATATAGGGCAGTATGTGCACAAACGCCACCCTCCCTCAGCATTTCGCTTGGGAGATCATGTCTGCCCAGTGCCTTTACTGGTCTCAGACTCCGGATCGCCTTGAGTACTTCGTTAACAGATGGCACCTCAGCCAGCCACTCACAGGGGGTGACTTCTTCCAATATTTGAGGCACCACAGCCTCAGCAGGTTCATCCCCACTTTGTGCCATGATGTTTTCCTGGCTGAGGGATTTTCCCTCCCCAGGACCTCAGAAATGCTCAGCAAATCTGCAAACCTGATCCTGGGGGTAGGAGATTGGATCACCGTTTTTTCCCCTAATGACGGTAATAGGTGTGGCGCTGCAGGTTACTTTTTTGATGGAGTTAAATAGTGATTTGTGATCGCGGGCCACTGAGGCAGACTCCATCTCCTCAGCAACCCGCGACCACCACCCATCCTTGCAGCGCCTTACGGCTCTCCGAACCTCCGAGTGAAGGCTGCAGTAACCTCCTCATTCTCTGACGTGGGATGCTGTAGCCGATGAGAGTAGGCCTGTCGCTTTTTCTCAACTATCCTGAACACCTCCTCTGTCAGCCAGGGTCTCTGCAGAGGTCTGGACCGCGTACCCAAAGCAGCCATTGCAGCTGCATGAGTCACAGTCCTAAACCCCGCCCATTTACCTTCGACATCAGGAGGAGTGGGGGACGATGCCAACCCCAGCTGCAAGCCATGATGAAATTCTCGCTTGCAACTTTCATCAGCTAACTGAGACCAGGCCACTTTAGGTTGGAATGGGGTCCTGGGTGTATACCCACCACCGGAGTAGAAGAATGGCAGGCGCATCTTACAGATGACTTGTCGATGGTTAGAGGGCAGATCAGCTCCACGGTAGGTCCTGGTGTCAAGGACATGGGCTCGCATCCGCTGGTCCGTCACTATGTAGTCCAGCAGATGTTTTTGCTCGGACCCGGCATGCATCTGAAGTACCCGTCGAAGACGCTTGACAACGGAGTTGAGGCACACGTATATTTATTTAACAAGTTGCCAGTACAGGACAGCACTAGAGGGGTAGCGGCCCCCTCACCCGTATAACTCAGGGAGAGCCCCTAGCTATCCATAGCCTATCCCTGGGTCCTCCTACTAAGAGCTAGGGGAGGCTGTCTGGCCCGACACTGGTAATCGGGCTTCGGTACCCGGAGTCCCAGAGCACTGGCTCTGGTTCACGGGACCACGCCACTGGCTCGTGCCTGATCCCGTGGGGCCCTGATAAGGGCGGCGATCAGGGGAGTCCAGGGCTCTAGCTACGACGTCTTCCGACTTCTTAGCTTAACTATAACATAACTGACTAAACCCATATGACGACCCTTTTATACCCGACCCTCCTTGAGGGGCGGGGCCCCGGGGATCGTAACGCCGAACCAGCCCCCCCAGGGTGTCTGGCTCGGACGTCGCAGAGGGCATCTCCCTGTGCACACACGTAGCCCCGCCTACTGTGTTTCTTCCCATAGGCTGCCATGCATAACGGCCCTCTATCTAACATCCCTACATCACTCCCCCCACATAGCTCGCAGCCGTCCCGGCTGCAACAATTAACACAACGATTCTTTACCCCTTGACCCCCCCGTGTGCCCCATTTTTCATTAACAGAACGAGTTTTGAACAAACAATACTAACAATGCCCTAAAGGGAGAACAAACCGACGCGCCCCCCCCGAATAAATACGAAATCCGTAGAGGCAAGGTATGTACATTTCCCCGGAACCCTCGGCGCACACACAACACGCACACAAGACACACACACACCACAGCCGTAATATAACAACACGCCAAGAGCGCCACGCGACCGCGGCGCCCAGTAACCGTAGCACATGAAAGTGTACCAAAAAACGCCAAGAAAGAGAAGAAAAAAAAATAAAAAAAAAGTATTTCTCAATTTCGTTTCGTTTCCAGTTCTTCTTCGCGTTCCAGTGTTTTATAAGAGTCTGCGCATCTTAGCGCGCGTCCTTGCCGCAGGCCCGTCACAAGGCCAACCTCAGATGGCGGACCACTCGGTGGCCGCGGTCCCATCCGAGGCGAGTCCGCAATTGGAGCGGCGGGACCCTTGGCATCCCCCGTGAGGGACGTGCGCGAGCCCGTCATTCCGGGAGAACCTGGGGCGGGGCAACCGGCAAGGCGTCAGGTGAGATCAACAGAGGCGGACCCTCCGGGTCGGTCGACCCTCACATGCTTGGCCCTGCGCGTGTGTAGCAGAGCCCCGCACCGCAACGAAGGTTTTAGTCTGGAGGGGTGAACGAACCACCGGCGCCTCCCCACTTGATACGAACGCACTGCGGTCGCAAAACCTCGACCACCTCGACGGGGCCTCGCCATGGCCGTACCAGTTTCGAGGAGGTCGCAAGCGGTACCTGGGGACAGTGCAGCCATGCCCTGTCCCTGGCTTCCACTGCAGCACGTGCGCGCGCGCAAGCCTGAGGCGCTCGTTCGCCTTTTGGCGCATGCGGGAATTGAGCATGGCAGCGTCCCGCGCCTCAGTTAGCTTTGAAGGTTAATTTAACGTGCTCGTCCAATTTATCTTACCTAGAGGCGCGGGATCTGCAGCTGCGCCCGAACAGGTGGGTCATGTTCGCGACCATACATGAGAAAGAAGGGTGAAAATCCCGTGGCAGCATGGGGGGGCCAATCGATATGCTGCCAGGACCCCTGAATTTGCAAGTCCCAATTGGTCTGTGACTCCGAAACCAGGTGCGACAACATAGACGTGATGGTACGATGCAACCGCTCGACCATCCCGTCAGTTTGTGGGTGGTAGGGAGAGGTACGAATCTTTTTGTACCTAGGAGATCACAGACTTGTTTGAGGAGGTTTCCGGAAAAATTTTTACCCTGGTCGGTCAGCAGCCGCTCAGGGCACCTTTGTCCATGACGTAGCCTTGGACAAAGGCGTCCACGATGGCTGCTGCCGACTGATTTGCCAGGGCCAGGCCATAGGCCAGCGTGTGAAGTATTCGACCCCTGTTAGCAAATATCTATTGCCCCTAGGGTGGCGGAAACGGCCCCAGGATATCCAACGCCACGAGTTCGTTCACCCTGGAGACTGTGATGGACTGCAACGGCGGGTTCGACTCCCGAGCTGGTGGTTTGCGTTGCGCACACCGGGGCATGCTGCCAGCAGATCCGTGACATCCCGTGTCATGCCCGGCCAAAAAAAATCCAGCTGGAGCGAGGCGAGGGTCTTTTGGGTACCCAGGTGGAGGAGGCGCTCATGAGCAGCCCACACCACCTTACCCCGTAACCCTCAGGAACTACCAGCCGGTGACGGTGGGATTTACCGTCCCAATGCATGAGCAAGCCAGCGTGTACTTCCCAATTGTCGGCATCACCCGTCCCGCACCCCTATCTCTAGCGCGACGACGCAGCGCGAGGAGGGAGGCGTCCTCCATCTGGAGGCGTCCCCACTCAATCACAGGCAACCCAAGCAGGGAATCCTTTCCCTGTTTCCCGATCTCATCGGGAGCAATGTGTCAACATCGGCGGCGGCCGCCAGGACTGGAACCGTCATGTCCCCAGCTGGCTTGCAACGCCCCGACCCAGGAGGCATGCGCATTCGGAGGTGGTGGGCATGCGCGACAGAGCGTCCGCATTTGTGTGGCGAATGCCCTTACGATAGTGGTGTCAAAATCGAATTCCTGGAGGACCTCCAGCCATCGGACAATTGTCCGATGGCTGTTGAACCTTCAGGCGTACTGCAGTGCCGCATGATCCGTACGGACAGTGAAATGCTGACCGTACAGATATGGCGGTACTGTTGGATGAAGAAAACAATTGCCAACAGTTCCCTACGGGTGACACAATATTTTTGCTCCGCTGGAGACAACACCGACTGCCGTACGCAACCACCCGTTCCACGCCATCAACCACCTGCGAAAGCACGCCTCCGATACCTGTGTTGCTCGCGTCGGTGTCGAGCAAAAATGGCCTCGAAAAATCGGGGTAAATCAAAGGAGGAGCCTTCACCAATGCATCCCGAAGGAGCAGAAAGCTACTTCCTCATCCCGACCCAGTGGAACCGAACCCCTTTTGATGTCAAAGCATGTAGGGTTTGGCAATTGTAGCAAAATTAGGGACGAACCGTCGGTAATATGAAGCGAAGCCAATAAAACTCCTCACCTCTCCACCGAGGTCGAATTGGCCAGGAGCTGACACACTGCGTTTGGCGGATCGGTAGCAATACCCGAGCGCCCCACGATGTGCCCCAAATAACGCACTGACTCACGAAACAAATAGCATTTTTGGGCTTAAATTTCAAATTAGCAGCCCGCATCCTTTGGAAAACCGCCCGCAGCCTCTGGAGATGTTCGTCAAAGGTTCTTCCAAAAACAATCACGTCGTCCAAATAAATCAGGCACGATTCCATTGCAATCCAGCCAAAAACCAATTCCATCAATCGCTGGAAGGTTGCCGGCGCTGAGTGTAAGCCATCGGCAACCGGTTGAATTGGAACAGGCCGTGCGGTGTACGGAAAGCGGTTTTAGGTTTCGAGTCATCGTCCAGAGGAAGCTGCCAGAATCCGAAAGTAAGTCTAGCGTGGAGAAGAATCGCGCTCCCCCGCCAAGGCGTCCAGCGATTCGTCCATCCGTGGGAGCGGGTATGCGTCGGCAACCGAAACCTTATTAAGGCGACGGAAATCTACGCAAAATCGCAACGAGCCATCCTGTTCTTAACCAGGACAATCGGTGCTCCCAAGGGCTGGTAGAGGGAGAGATAATGTCGGCGGCTAACATGTCATTTACAGCCGATTTGACATGTTCCTTTTCGGCGGACTCAACCGAAAAGGATTTTGGCGAATAGCGCGCTGTCACCCGTGTCAATATGGTGACGCAGCAGGTGAGTACAACCCAAATCGTATTTATTCCGACTGAAAACGTCGGAAAATTCCTTTAGCAGCGATCTAAGCCGTTGGCGCTCTAAATTGGACAGGTTCGTCGATCCCGCACAAAGCGCGTCGAGCCACCCTTCATCGCCGTCCGAATGCGGGTGCGTCCGAGCAGCAGTGTCAATGTGGTTCACGGCAGGTTCCTCGCAGGGCACCGCGTCGCGTGAGCGAGCACAGTCCCTTGGGAACCACTACCGTCTGCGACCCGACATTGAGGACCGCGATGAAGGGGATCCTCGTCCCCCTTACGATGGTCTGGGCCGGAATTAAATGAGGCCCGTTAACCCGGCCCTAGACGGCCCCAGCACAACACCCGATCCCCAACACCCTTAGCGAAGGGCCTACGAAGTTTAAGAGGTACCAGCATTTGTGTCCCGGCGGCACACGCACTGTTTCTACGACGAACGCCGGTACCGTCGCAAACGCCGTCCGAGTCGCTACAGGGAAGGCAGGAACGCCATACGTCGGCCCGACGGAAGCTCAATGCATCCTTGGTCGATCAAAATACGGATTGGCATCCTGCCCAAGAAGTCCGTCCCCAGCAGGCACGGAACCGCCAGCGAGGAGGAGACAAAATCGCCCCGACAATTTGATGTCCCGATAGAAATTTGCGCCGAATCTGTCCACGATGCCGAGGGAGCCCCGTTAGCGGCATAGAAAGGGACATTAACCGGTAGCAGAGGACGGCTCTGCACCGGTAGGATATTGTAAATTAGTTCCGAAATAATTGTCGCCGATGCCCCTGTATCGACTATGATGCGTACCTCCACCCATCAATGTAACCCACCACGGCCGACGATCCCGACGCCGCGGCCACCACGCGATGGGCCAACACGGACCACCGCTCGGCTCGATTTGAGTCCCGCAGTGATCCGCGCCGGTCCATCGCAGCGCCCCACCGGCCCCCGTTCGTTACGGTGCGAGAGTGTGCGACAGGTGGTGCGTTGGCCAAACATGTGAGGTGCCGCGACTCGCCGGATCATGGTGCTGAAGCTTGGGAGGAGGAAGAGGAGGGCCGGCGTCCCGTCGAGGCGTCGTCCCCGCTGTCGAGAGAACGGCACCCCGAGGCGACATGGCCCGGATGCCGCAGTTGAAGCACCGCGGGAGCGCCGATGGAGACGATGGACGGTCGAACCGCCTCGCCCCGTCTCGACCCGGCCGCGCCCCGTTGTCTGTTGCCGTCGATGGTCGACGGCATAAAGGTCTTCTGACGGAAGGGTGGCTGCAGCCACCGCACGCCCAGCCGATGCCCTGTTCGCCTTTCGCCGCTGCTGCAGAAGATTGGCGTGGAGGAGTCGCGCAGCCTGGAGGAGGTCATTTCTGCATCCTCTTGTGCGATGACGACAATGTCGAGGTCGTCCGCCAAGAGGAGGATCTTCTCCGCGACCATTGCGTCCACACCGTCGTCGTCCATGCGGGAAAGGCCGTTTTTGCCAGCGCCAGAAGACTTGTCCGGAAAGCCAGAGGCGACTCTTTTTCACCCCCGCCTGCGGTCGTAGAACTGCTGACGGCATTCGGCTGAAGGTCCATAGACCCCGGCCAGCAGCTGTAGCGCCATTTGTAGTGTAGCCCGCTTTTCTTTTGGCGCCGACGTGAGCGCGGCGAGCGCGTCCCGTCGAGGAGCGCCGGTAGCGCACAAAGGGCCTCCTCGTCGGACCACCGTGCCATCTCCTGATGGGCTAGGAATCGTCGCCGGAAGCCGCCCCCAGTCACCCTCCGCAGCGATGAATTCCTTCAGCGGGGCAGTCTTTGGTGAAGCGCGGCGGTCGATGTAGACTCCCGCAGGTTGCTTTCACCTCCCTCTGGCGGTGCCTCGGTGCGACTGGCCGATGGCATCGCCTGTCGCGGCAGCAATGACGCATCCCTCGCTGTGATGACGCTGCAGCCCGGCGACGGCGATGTCGGAGCCGATGTCTAAGCTGGCCACGCCCGAACAGCCGCGGCGTCCATGGCGGGAAATTCAAAATTTGAAGTAGCTGAAATGGCGGGAAAGTGCTCCGGCCGCCGGTTCTCCTCGCCCTGCGGTGGACCACCAGCCCCAACCGCGTAATGCCTTCCAGTGTGGCGGCAGCGGCATAAAGTAACTCCGCCAATCGTTCGTGAGCCAGTCGTAGTGCATCCGGCTGCGGCCCTCTCCTGCTGACGTCCCGGTGAGAAGCGCCAGGCTCCGGCTGCACCCCATCTTGTTGCTCTGTCTCGGGCTCGGCGATCTCCGCGCGTCCTCCTCTCGTGGTACCCTGGTCCGAGCTGTATGGCGCGTTTCCATTTTTACCACTTCTGACGCCAGATGAAGTACCCGTCGAAGACGCTTGACAACGGAGTTGAGGCACACGTATATTTATTTAACAAGTTGCCAGTACAGGACAGCACTAGAGGGGTAGCGGCCCCTCACCCGTATAACTCAGGGAGAGCCCTAGCTATCCATAGCCTATCCCTGGGTCCTCCTACTAAGAGCTAGGGGAGGCTGTCTGGCCCGACACTGGTAATCGGGCTTCGGTACCCGGAGTCCCAGAGCACTGGCTCTGGTTCACGGGACCACGCCACTGGCTCGTGCCTGATCCCGTGGGCCCTGATAAGGGCGGCGATCAGGGGAGTCCAGGGCTCTAGCTACGACGTCTTCCGACTTCTTAGCTTAACTATAACATAACTGACTAAACCCATATGACGACCCCTTTTATACCCGACCCTCCTTGAGGGCGGGCCCCGGGGATCGTAACGCCGAACCAGCCCCCCCAGGGTGTCTGGCTCGGACGTCGCAGAGGCATCTCCCTGTGCACACACGTAGCCCCGCCTACTGTGTTTCTTCCCATAGGCTGCCATGCATAACGGCCCTCTATCTAACATCCCTACACAATGATTGGTGGATGCGCCGTGCCGGAAGAGCGTGTTGGTAAACAAGCCCATGGGCTGCAAATTAGCAGCCTCCTACCGTTGTTATTGAGCTGATCTGGCCCATGCCCTCCAATACTCCAATCACTCCAGACCAGGTGTCGCATCATAACCAATCGCACTGTGACAAGTCATTATCTGACTCATCCGCTTTGCCTGCATCCCTCCACGGATGTTCGTCTTCAGTGGGGGCATAAGTAACCACGACCACAACTCCTCGCCTCCGGTGGATGGGAAGGCGAGCCCAAAGTAGCCTGGGGCACAGCTTCCCACACCTCACCACCATGCTCCCACGCCCCCTTCATTCTTTTGTTCAGAAGAAGAGCCACACCTTGTTGTTTGACAGTCTCCTGCCGAGTAGAGGACTGTCCACCCCTCATGGTGGCAGGAGCCAGAACCGGTCCACCGGACCTCCTGAATGCCACAGAGATCCAGGCGGTACCAGTCCAGCTCCCGACAGAGGAGTGGCAGCCTCTCCTCCGGCAGTGAGTGTTCAAACATTCCACGTGGCCACACGAAGTGGTTTTTCGTTGTTTCTGGAGGAGCCCGAGGGTAAAGATTCAATCTCCTGGCTCCGCCAATTGGAGTTTGGCCAGGAGACGACATAGACGCCTGTCTATGACTGTGTATGTGGGTCAGTTGGTGTGTGGATGAGTGTGTGGGAATGTGTGTGAGTGTGTCAATGTGTGTGTGAGTGAGTGAGTTAGTGTGTGAATGTGTGTGTGCGTGGGTGAGTGGGGAGTTGTAGTGTAGTGACAGGGTGCCATTTCTTGAGCAGGAAGGATAATTACGGGTATGGGTGCATTATATAACAGCCAACCATAACGGGGGGCGTACCTGCGCTAAGGGTCAGAGGCGGGGATCAGTCGGGAAGCTCCAGGAACCTGCTCGAAGGTTCCAGAAGGGGAGTGGCAGGAGGTGGGGATTGGCCACGCCGAGGAGTATATAAAGGAGGCGTCACCGGAGGTTCGGGGCTTTCGTGGTGGTCCGGGTCCTGGCTGCCATCGCTGTCTTCGCCTTTTTCTCTTCGCCATCGCCCGGCCGCATGGCCGATCCGCTGTACGGCTCCCATCATCGTCGTCGTCACTCTACCAGTCAGCCAGTTGTGTAGTTAAGACGCCGGCGATGGAGCCATATGAGTGGGTTAGCCATGCGTAGCCCAGTGTGTATACGTCGCTCAGTGATTGTGCCTGTCAAGTGTGAGGAAAAAACAAGGAGCCCTCTACACGTCGCTCGCTGCAGCAGTGTGGCCGTTAGCTCTGTGCTGCACTTCGAACCCGCGACCCGAGTTCGATCCCGCTCCGGATAACACTACCAGTTACAATGATGTGAACCGGTCCTGTGCCTCCCCTAGGTCGACTCAGCCTCAAACGATACCCGGTGTGTTGTGTAAAAACATCGCCAATGGGAGACAAAGGCGGCCTCGTGTGCCACAGTGCCGGCCTTCATAGGTGCTACTCGCTAATGGCACTTGCCCCCACAGTCTGTTCAGGCTATACGGGGATCTTTGTCTAGTTGTGTGTCTGTGTGTTTGTCTGTGTGTGTGTCTGTGTGTGTTTGTCTGTGTGTGTTTGTCTATGTGTGTGTCTGTATGTGTGTGTGTCTGTTTAGGCATGCGGTGACTGGGCATGCGGGCTACATGACCCAGGTAAGGCTGTGTTGGCTGGGTCATGTGGCCCGCATGCCCAGTCACAGCATGCCTAAACAGCTTTTGTTCAGCCGGTTCGAGGTGGATAAACGGGCACGGCACGGGCTAGAGAAGAGATGGAGTGATGTGGTACAAGAGGACGTGGAGCTGAGTGGACTTGCCGATGACTGGTACCAGCGGTGTCAAGATCGGTCTCTGTGAGGAGGCTGGTGAAAGACGCTACTGGGCAGTTGGAGGCAGTCGCCCTGCAACAACAACGGAGGGCGGAGGAGCGACGCTCACAACAATGAGCGGAGCGCCGGGTGCTAAAACACAGCAAGTTGGCATAGTAGGGGGCACAGGTGGTGCATCAGCCAGTCGTCTCAGTCAGTCGACCTGTGGCACCTGGGTCTGCCCCTTTGACCTCCTGCCAGCGGGCGTTCGACACTTCACGTGGCCTCAAGGTGCACCTAGCCTGGCACAAGCGTCGTGGTGACGTTACCTCCACTAGTGGCGAATGGCGGTTGTTATTGGGTCTGTGTGTGTCTGTGTCTGTGTGTGTCTCTGTTGGTATCTGTGTGTCTGTGTGTGTCTGTGTGTGTGTCTGTGTGTGTGTGGAGCGGTGGCGCAGCGGTTAGTGCGTGGCGATTCGAACCCGGCCATTATGACGGTGATGTTGACGATGATGGTGTTGATGGGGATGATGGTGATGGTGGTAATGACGGTGGTGATGATGGTGATGATGGGGATAATGGTGATGATGGTGGTGATGACGGTGATGATGGTGGTGATGATGAGGATGGTGGTGATGACGGTGGTGATGGTGGTGATGACGGTGGTGATGATGGTGATGATGGTGATGGTGGTGATATTGACGACGATGAAGATGATGATGGTGGTGGTGATAAGGAGCGGTGGCGCAGCGGTTAGCGCGCCGCTGTGCTACTCTGAACCCGGCCAGAGACCCGATTTAGATTCCTGCTCAGAGCCACCACCAACACTGCACAGCAATTTCCATTATCTGAACCGGTCCCGGGCGTCCCCTATGTCGACTCAGCCTTAAATGAGAACCTGGTGCGGTGTGTAACATCGCCACTGGGGAGACAAAGGCGGTCGGGCGTGGCGCTGGCCACCCACCCCCTCGTGTACCGTTCCGGCCTTCATAGGTGCTCGCTAACAGCACTTGCCCCAGCAGTATGTTAAGGCTATACGGGGGAACTAGGTCTTTGTGGGAGTGTGTGTGTGCGAGAGTGAGTGTGTGCCTCAAATATTGGAAGAAGTCACCCCCTGTGAGTGGCTGGCTGAGGTGCCATCTGTTGAGGAAGTACTGAAGGCGATCCGGAGTCTAAGACCAGGAAAGGCACTGGGCAGAGATGATCTCCCAAGCGAAATGCTGAGGGAGGGTGGCGTTTGTGCACAGACTGCCCTATATGACATCATAACAACAGTCTGGACCACTGGACGGGTTCTGCAGGATTGGAAAGATGCCCTGATGGTCCCCCTCTTTAAGAAGGGGGACCGCACAGACTGTAACAACTACAAGGGCATCTCACTCCTCAGTGTGCCGGGAAAGGTCCTGGCAATGATTATTCAACATCGCCTTGCTAGGCACGCTGAGGAGAGGCTTGCAGAGCCCCAATGCGGTTTCAGGAAAGGGCGGTCCTGGACAGATGCCATATTTTCTGTCCGTCTGCTACAGCAGAGGTGTAGGGAATTCCAACAAGACCTACATCTCTGCTTCATTGACCTGGTCAAGGTCTATGATACCATCTGTAGGCCTGGGCTCTGGGTTGTTCTTCGTGCTTTCGGAGTACCTGACCCTCTGCTCACGATCATTAAGAACCTTTATGATGGGTAGCGGGCCCGGGTAAAACTACGTGGCCGGGAGTCACAGCCATTCCCTGTACACCTTGGGTGCGACAGGGATGTCCTCTGGCTCCCACATTATTAAACATCTATTTTGGCCACGTAGTTCGTGAAGCCTTCAATAGCTGTACCGGGGGAATTTCCATTCGGTACAGATATAATGGGAGGCTGATCGATGCCGGGTGCGATCAAGGGATGGCTCCCTATGGGTCAACCACGTTATGTATGCGATGATTTGGTAATAGATGCTCATTCAGAGGAGTAGTTGGGGCCTTACCATCAGCCCCACCAAAACTAAGCACCTGCCTGGGTATTTTGTACCATCGGACACTCCACCCACACAACTCCCAATCGGTGATGGGCAGTTGTGGAAAGAGTGGAGAGTTTCCCATACCTGGGCAGTTTGCTTATGGCCGGCTCCAGATTAACAGCAGAAGTCTCACTCCGAATCAATCGAGCAGCAATTTCTTTTCATCGGTTGCGTAACGCTGTGTGGAAGCTACCTGGTCTGTCGCACCGCACGAAGCTTCAGGTCTTCTCTATGCTTTCGAAACGTGGACCCCCCTAATGGAGCATCTTCGCCAGTTAGAAACATTTAGGCTGGCCTGCCTACCATCCATCCTGGGTTTAACCAGGCTGGATTGTGTGAGGAGCTCACAAATCCTTGAAAGATCTGGGCAAAGTCCCATTGGTGAGCTCCTCCAGCAGGCAAGGCTGCGTTGGCTGGGTCATGTAGCCCGCATGCCCAGGCACCGCATGCCTAAACAATGGCCGTTCCCGTTACTGGGACCGCACCACAATTTGAAATTGCCACCATGGCCTGGAGTGGTTCCGCCGACAGCGGAAGTCAGGCGTACAACGTGGGGAGTACGGACCAATCAACGAGCACCACATCATTCCAGCGACGGGCGCTGCCAGGACCAACCAGCAGATACCGCATCAGAGGTGATGCGACCACTGGAGGGAGCCGCCATTTTCTCCACCACACCTGGCGACGGCGTCAAAAATGAACATCGATAGCTGGGGACGGAGCCGTCGTTCGAGCAGCGACTGCCCGTCTTGACGGCATTTTCAGCGGAGGGCGGCGACTGGGGAGCCTTTGAGCGATGATTCCTCGCTCACCAAGATATGCCCAATTGGACTGACGACGAGGCGTTGCGTGCCCTTCCAGCGACCCTGGATAATGACGTCCTCGCCACCCTCATGACGACTCCAAGGTCGAGCTGTTCCACACTACAGATGGCGCTTCGTCTTTTGGCTACGGTCTACGGACCGCCGTCCAATAGTCGCCATCACTTCCACGCTCGGCGCAAGGGTGAGAAGGAGTCTCCTCTCGCGTACCGCACAGCTCTTGTCGCCCTCGCTAAGGCAGCTTTTCCACGCATGGACTGCGAAGGCATCGATGCTATGGTTACGGAGAAGCTTTTAGCACTAGCACAAGAGCTGGGCATTGTAGTCCTCGCTGTAGACGATGCTGACATATGCTCCTTGCGCGCCGCAAGGAATATTCATGCTCATTTGGTCCTGAAACGGCGGCCACCCCTCATCGCCAGTGCTTCGACTTCGGCGTCCAGCGGAACATCGCCCAACCATCGGAGGTTTTTGCCACCGGTCGACTCGGGGAGTGGAGGTCTGGTGGCCGACCGCCTCAACACTCGGCGCACCAGCAAGAGCAGTCGAGGACTGCCGCAGCCCTCGTTACCTGCTTCAACTGTGGCCTCCAGGGCCTCGTTGCTTCAGGATGCCGAGCTCCACGACAGCGCGCATCGGAACCTCGGCTGTACGACGCCCAAGGTCGCAAGTCGACACAGCATCCTCCAGAAAGTCGCGGCACCACACATGCTCAGCCCCCACACACACCACACACAACTCACTGTGGACGGCACTTCATCATCCGTACTAACCATGCTGCACTGCAATTGTCTCGGTGGCTGGAAGTTCTCCAAGACTTCAATTTCACGACCACCTACCATAAGGGCATTCGTCACACGAACGCGGATGCTTTGTCGTGATTGACACCCGGCACTGAGTGTGCCTGTTTTCTTGGGTCAGGACATTGCAAACCGCAGAGTGATGTCCCGTCCACAGTTCTGGCTGCTGCTGCTGATGTACCGGTCACAGAGATCCCTCTCGCGCCGGAAGGCAGGGATTCATTGCTCAATTTGACCCTTACCGATTGGGGCCGCCTCTAAATGGAGGACGTGTCCCTACTTGAGTTGCGTCCTCGTGCGAGTGGATCCGCTGAGGGCATGGTCGGGGTTGACTCTTGGGTAGTGCGGGGTGGCCTTCTCATGCAATGGGACGGTAGGTCCCTCCATTATAGGATCGTTGTGCTATCCGCTCTTCGGAGTAGGGCCATTCTGGCCGCGCACGAGTGACTCTTGCATCTGGGGACTCACAAGACCCTTGCCATGCTCCAGCTTGATTTCTTTTGGCCAGACATGGAAAGGGATGTATCGGACATCCTTATGGGCTGTACTCAGTGCGCCCAGAGGAAGCCACCACCCAAGGCGTCCAGTCTGCCTCAGCAATCGATTCGGGTCACCCGCATCAACGAGCTCATTGCGCTCGACATTTTGGGGCTGTTTCCCGCGACACCTCGGGGTAATAAGTACCTACTGGTTGGCGTTGAATATTTCACTCGATGGCTCATGGCCTGGCCGCTCGCCAACCAGTCGGCGGCAGCTGTTAATGAGGCCTTCGTCCAGGGCTATGTCCTGGACAAAGGTGCACCGGAGCGGCTGCAGACCGAACAGGGAAATAATGTATCTAGCTCCTTGCTGCATGAGGTGTGTGACCTCTTGGGTACTAAAAAGGTATGTACCTCTCCATACCACCCTCAGACGGACAGGATGGTGGAGCGGCTCCACAGGACGCTCACGTCCATGTTTTGCCACCAGGTGTGCGACTCACAGGTCGATTGGGATCTTCAAATTTCCGGAGTTCTCGCCGCCAATAGGATGGCCCCCACACAGCAACTGGGTTCTCCCCTTTCTTTCTCATGTACGGGCGGGACGTTGACCCCCCATGGAGGCCCAGCTGCAGGTTTCCACACCCCATGCAAGGTCTAAATTGGCTGACCACGTTAAATTCAACGTTTTGAAATTGGCTGAGGCACGGGAGGCTGCCGTCCAAAACTCGAACTCTCGCTAGAAGGCAAATGAACATCTGCATGTGCGCCGGACACACACACGGGTGGAAGCCGGGCGACAAGGCCTGGCTACATTGTCCCCAGGTGCCATTGGCGACGTCGCCCAAACTACTTCGGCCGTAACGGGGGCCTGTCGAAATTGTACAGGTCGCACGTCCGCAATGTGTCCAGATCAGGTGGGGAAAACGTTGTTGGTATGTTCACCCCTCACGTCTGAAACCGTTCGTCGCACCACATACCTCTTCTACATATCACAAGCATGTAATGTGTCCGTTGACTCTGAGAATGTGGTACCGCTGCCTGGTCCTCACCTGCCACTAACTGTCCCGCCTTCAGATGCCCCGGAATTGACGGCTTCCCGGACGCATCCACCACCCAATTCCGATGGTGAGTGTGCAACCGGGAGGCCCACTTCGTCCCCTCAGGGGCTACCCGCCTCAGCCACCAGACGACCCAGCCCTGTCCCTTACGATGGACTAGCCATTCGAACTCGTGCTAGATTGCACCGTTTTTCATGATGTTTTTGCTGGATCCATTGCACCCACATGCGCGTCGCGGTGACCACTTACCTGTTCACGTGTTCCTTCTCTCGCCACGGATTGTACGTCGATTTCGGGCAGGGTGCGTTGTCTGGCCGGGTGGGGGTGATGTGTATAATTGTCCATAGTGTTCATTTGTACAGGTGGGTTGGGGTAAATTATTGCGGGTGTTACTGTTGTTCTTGTTGTTAATGAGGCGCACGGGGTTCCGGTTCGTGTTAAGATCTTTTATTGTACTTGTTGTTGCAGCCGGGACGGCTTCAGGCTGTACAGGGGGGGGGTGATATAATGGTGGTCATGAGACGTACGCACATCAGCTCCGGTTAACTCCCATTACTTACCTGTACGGGGCGATTGTGATATCCCTAGCCGGGCCCCGCCCGAGGGGGAGGGGGCTGTGTGGTGTTTCGATCCCCCGCGCCCCTCCGAACGGGTGGGGGCTGCTGGGTGTGCTGTGATCCCACAGAGCCCCGCCCTCGGTGGGGAGAGAGTTGGGTAGCATGGACAAGCCGAAGCCAGAAGAACCAGCTGAAGACTGAAGTCCAGCTCGCTAGACCCTGGGATTCCTCTGACCCGCTGTCCTAGTAAGGGCCGGGCAGAGCAAGCCAGTGGTGCGACCCCAGAGCCTCGGAGCCGACGTCCTTGTAAGGGCCGGGTCCGTGTGGCTGGTGGTCAAAACCAGCGCCTTGGCTGGGCCAGGTCAGGTAGCCTCCTTGAGAGGAGGGTCGAGGTATAGGTGGGCAGTAGGCGAGTTAGCTTGGGAATACCTCCCTTGAGAGCAGCGGGTGAAGAGGCCATTACCTCTTCGAGTGTGAAGCTGTAACGGGGCTAAGTGTTAATAAAACAGGACCCTGCGGGGTGGGCTGGTAGGAATAATACTTAGTACCGGTACAGGGATATCGACCGGGTATAGAGGAGTTAAAGAAAAAATACTGTATTCTAGTGTAACGTTAATTAAAAGTGTTTGTTTTGACAAGAAACGCTGTGAGATTTAAAACCCCCCAACACCACCCTCAACACCACCCTCCCACCAGCCCTCCCACCAGCCCTCACCACCCCCACCACCACCCCNACCACCACCAACCCACCACCACCACCCACCACCCCCACCACACCTTCTGCACTAGGCCTCGCGAAGCCTGCCGCACTAGGCCTCGCGAAGCCTGCCGCACTAGGCCTCGCGCCGTGCTTTTCGTGCACAAATAAGGCGATTAAATGTATCTCGTCTCTGTGTTAATAAATGTTTCTTGTCTCTGTGTTAAAAAGTGCTGCGTTTCAGTAAAGTAATTTTTTTTTAAATAAACGTGCTTCATTTCATCTCTGTGTTAATAAGCCTGCCGCACTAGGCCTCGCGAAGCCTGCCGCACTAGCCTCGCGCCGTGCTTTTCGTGCACAAATAAGGCGATTAAATGTATCTCGTCTCTGTGTTAATAAATGTTTCTTGTCTCTGTGTTAAAAAACGTGCTGCGTTTCAGTAAAGTATTTTTTTTTAATAAACTTGCTGCGTTTCATCTCTGTGTTAATAAGCCTGCCGCACTAGGCCTCGCGAAGCCTGCCGCACTAGGCCTCGCGCCGTGCTTTTCGTGCACAAATAAGGCGATTAAATGTATCTCGTCTCTGTGTTAATAAATGTTTCTTGTCTCTGTGTTAAAAAAACGTGCTGCGTTTCAGTAATTTTTTTAAAAACGTGCTGCGTTTCAGTAAAGTAATTTTGAAGCGAAGTTTAAAGTTTTGCCATGATGCGCCGGAAGCGACGGCCATCTTGTTTAATTCACAGATCGCAGGGGAGCGGGCGGCCATCTTGTCGGACAGGTCATGCCAAATGTTTGCAGTAGGGGCGATGTTGATACACGGACGGACGGACGGACGGACACATTAATCTATTGGTGGTCTGGTCCACTTCGTTCCTACCAGTATAAGTGTTGCCTCTACTTCAACGACTCTGTCGTCAGAGGAACCGACTACACAGAGACACAAAGGCGCCCCACAGGCTATACACACTCACACACCCACTCACTCGCCCACACATTCACTCACACACATTCACATACTCACATTCACACACTCACTCGTCCAGACACTCACTCACACTCACTCAAACACTCATCTCACTCATTCACCCACACACTCACACATTCATCCACTCACACTCACCCACACATTCACACACTCACACACACATTCACACTCACACACATTAACTCACACAAAGTGACTCAATTACACATTCACCACTAAGTGGTGGTGACATCACCAAGACGATTGTTCCAGGCTATGTGCATATCAAGTCCACGTGAAGTGTCGAACGCCCGCTGGCATGAGGTCACGGGGCAGACCCAGGTGCCACAGGTCGACTCACTGAGATGACTGGCCAATGCACCACCTGTGACACCTACTGTGCCAACTTGCTGTGCTTTAGCTACCCGGTGCTCCACTCATTGTTGTGAGCGTCGCTCCTCCGACTTCTGTTGTTGTTGGAGGGCGACTGCCTCCAACTGCCCAGTAGCTTCCTTCACGAGCCTCGTCCACAAAGGCCAATCTTGACACCGCTGGTACCAGTCATCGGCAAGTCCACCCAGCTCCACATCCTCCTGTACCACATCACTCCATCCTTTCTCTAGCCCGTTCCGCACCAGTTTAGCCCCTCGATCCGGCCGAACAAAAGCTGTTTGGGCATGCGGTGATTGGGCATACGGTGATTGGGCATGTGGGCTACATGACCCAGCCAATGCAGTCTAGATCTTTCAAGGATTTGTGAGCTCCTCACACAATCCAGCCTGGTTAAACCAGGATGGATCATAGGCAGGCCAGCCTAAATCTTTCTAACCGGCAAGATGTTCCATTAAGGGGGTCTATGTTTCGCAAGCATTGAAAAGGGAGGGTATGACTGTGGCCAAGAAGACCTGAAGCGTCGTTCGGAGCAACAGACCAGGTAACTTCCGCACAGCATTACACAACCGATGAAAAATAATTCCGCTCGACTGCTTCAGAGCAAGACCTACGCTATTAAGCCGGAGCTGGTCATGAGCACACTGCCCAGGTATGGGGAACTCTCCACTCTTTCCACAACTGCCCTATCACCAATTGGGATTTGTGGGGGTGGAGTGTCCGATGGTACAAAATACCCAGGCAGGTGCTTAATTTTGGTGGGGCTGACGGTAAGGCCCCACCACTTAGTGGCAATCTCCTGGTTCAGCAGCAGCGCCTCAAACTCCTCCTCTGAGTGAGCAGCAATTAGCAGATCATCAGCATACATAACATGGTTGAGCAATAGGGAACCATCTCTTGACCGCACTCGGGCATTGATCGGCCTCCAATTGTATTTGTACCAGATGGAAAATCCCCAGCACAGCTATTGAGGCTTCACGAACTACGTGGTCGAAATAGATGTTAAATAATGTGGGGGCCACAGGACATCCCTGTCGCACCCCAAGGTGTACAGGGAATGGCTCTGACTCCCGGCCACGTAGTTTTACCCAGGCCCGCTCCCCATTATGAAGGTCCTTAATGATCGTGAGCAGAGGGTCACGGACTCTGAAAGCACGAAGAACCCAGAGCCCAGGCCTACTGATGGTATCATAGGCCTTGACCAGGTCACTAAAGTAGAGATGTTGGTCTTGTTGGAATTCCCTACACTTCTGCTGTAGCAGACGGACAGAAAATATGGCATCTGTTCAGGACCGCCCCTTTCCTGAAACCGCATTGGAGCTCTGAAAGCCTCTCCTCAGCATGCCTAACAAAGCAATGCTGAATAATCCCTGCCAGGACCTTTCCTGGCACACTGAGGCGTGAGATGCCCCTGTAGTTGTTACAGTCTGTGCGATCCCCTTTCTTAAAGAGGGGGACCACCAGGGCATCCATCCAGTCCTGCCGAACCCATCCAGTGGTCTAGATTGTTGTTGTGATGTCATGTAGGGCAGTTGGGGGGGGNACGATGTCCGCCTCCCCGCTCCCTGCGAGCGGGCGGGGCGCAACGTCCACCCCCTTCGCTCCCCCTCCTCCTCATCGGCCGCTCCTCGCCAGGCCCCCGCCGATCGGGTGACCAGCTCCCCCGCGCCAGCGCCCTCTCTGAGGGACATTGCTACTCGGCTGGCTCACCACCGCCCAGAGTTATCCCACACACACTTCCATATACACTACCAAAAATACGGAGATGTCTGCGTGCACGCACGTGCCCCTGCAGGCGCTCGTTGTACACAACGGCTAGTGCTAAACAATAGCAGTATGAATATGCACGCCGACGCCCACGTACACCACCACTAATACGGAGGTGGCTGCGTGCCCGAGCGTGCCTCTGCAGGCGCTCGTTGTATGCTAGCCTAAACAATAGCAGTTTGAATTTGCACACCCCACCCCCACCGTGGATAATCCTTAATCCGCTGTGCAAACAGAGGCTAATGCTTGTTGAAAAGGAACGGCAGGGATAGGGCTATGGGGCACGCCTCGCCGTTAAGGTTATATTTATCATCCAAACACGCTGTGCAATTGCGCGTGAGTGCAAGCGAGCGGGCGCAATGCACTCCGCCCCTGCCCCCGCCCCAGGTACTCATGTGGCACACTGCAGGCACGCGCCTTCCACACACACGCGCGCAAACACGCGCAAACACACGCAAACAATAACGCACAAACGACAGTGAGGGGAGTTTATCGCACCCAGCCCGCACCCGAGTTACTCACGCGGCACTGCAGACGTGCGTCTTCCACACACAAATCACAGACACCACGCCAAGGTTCTACCCACACACACAGAAATCACACTATGCCGATGCTCTGAACTAAAGTTTATTAATGGCGCAAATATTCGCTACTTGGAGGGGGTATATTCCTCGAGGAGAGCCTAGCCTAACACTGCCTATGACCCCAGTTACACAAACGTTCTACCACGTACCTCGTATCTGTACTCACGGCATCGCACGGACGCAGAGAGTCAGAGGGAGAAAGACGAGCGAAACCCTCACTTCTCACTGCCTCGTAGCAGCACTCGCTGGCATCACATGGATGCTGCGAGCAGCTCGAGGAGGCAGGATGGCAGGGAGGGAGTCCGGATCACCCGGAAGTTGAAGATAACTAACCGAATCGTTGACTTTGAGAAAGGTGGCACGAAACAGTTGAGGCACTTGACTTTGAAAAATCTATCCGTAAAGCCTGGCGCCTCCTGATGTTGATGGGAGCAGCCGCGACATAAGCCAACAAACCTCCACATGTCAGTCCTGACAAGATTCATAGGCAACTTATTAACAATTCACGAACTTCGATCGACAAAAACACAAGACAGCAAGTCTACAAATAACTTTATTGTACAATAGATAACTGCCAAGAAACCTCTGAATTCTCCCATTCGTTCTTAGTGGAGGAAGTAGATGCCAGTATTGCCCAGTTGACATGCAGGAAAGCCTCCGGTCTTAACGATATTTATCCAGAATTCATCAAGAACTTAGGACCAAGAGTGAGAAAATGGCTAGCCACATTATTAACTGACATCGATTCCACAAACAGCATTCTGAAGGAGTGAAAAGAGGCAAGGATAATAGCTATTCTAAAACCAGGCAAGGATGCATCGGACGCTCAAAACTACCACCCTATCTTCCTACTCAGCGCCTACTATAAACTAATGGAGTGGCTTCTGCTCAAAAGGCTGATGCCCACGCTCAAGGTGATATTTCCCCATGAACAAGCAGGATTTAGAATTTGTTGAAATTGTTGCGACCAGGTGCTTGCTTTAACAAGTCACATTGAAGCCGTTTCGAACACCAGCTCCAAACACATTTGCAGATGAGAGCTCAGAGTCAGGTGTGACACTTGAAGGGAGGGAGAAGTTCAAACTAGAAACATTTTATGTGGTCATTGATAAGCTAGTGGCATGCCTTGAACATCGCTTGGACGCTAACAAGCGTTTGACCAAGTTCTGTTTACGTCAGATCAGGTGTCTAACAGTGATGTCATCGTGGAAAACGTAAATGTGCTCTCCGCTGCATATCCATCAGACCTGGACATGAACTTTTGCCAACGAACTCATCCAATTAAAGTATTTCATGTCTGACTCTGAGGGTGTGAAGTGCCCAACTAAATCGCTTGAGACATTGCAGGCACTTATGCTGCAGTCAGTGTTCCCAATGTTTTCGTGGCACTTTGGATTTTTCTAACTTTTCCAGTGACAAATTGCCAGGTGAGCAGAATTTTTCCTTTTTAGGCAAAATAAAAAGTGAGCTGCAGAGTAGCATGTGCCAAACACGTCTCAGCTCATTGTCAATGTCAATAGAGTCAGACAGCTATATTTTGACGATCTAGTGGATGATTTTGCGAGAATGGCAACAAAGACACCAATATAGGAAAGCAGGGGGGGGCCTCCAAAAGACATGCGCCCAGGGACCATGATCCGGCCCTGCTTGTTGCTCTGCATGTAAATAAGCCATGCGAAAAGAAGAAGACGAAATGGTAGGGGAGGGACAGGGAGGGAGAGGTAGAGAATGGGAAATGGAGAAGCAGTGAGGCTTTAAGAAAGGAACAGGAGTTTAAGGAGGGGGACTGCTTAATGTACTGCGGAAGGTTATTCCAGTGGACGTGTGCAGGGAGGGAGGATTGGGCATAGGGAGATGGAGGGACAGAGAGACAGAGGAAATTGGGAACTGACAGGACGAGGGGACATAGAAGGAGATGAGAGGCAATAAGTGGGGCAAGGCCCTAGGGAGATTTGAAGATGAGAATCAGGCATTTGAAAAGACAGCAGTAGTGAACGGGAATCCAGTGAAGTTGAAGGAGGAAAGGCAAAGTGTGAGAATAAATGGGAGATTGAAAATAACTTGTGCGGAAGCATTTTTTATTTGTTGTAGGGGAGTGAGGGCTGATGCAGGAAGACCAAGACGACGATAATTACGGTGGTCCAGACGGTTAAAAACCATAAAATGAACTAGGAGTGGGATAGTGGTATAGTGGGCGTGGCAAGTTAATTTGGTGGATCTTAATGGTAGAGTGGGCTGGGTTAGTGGTGGAGTGGGTTGGGCTAATTGAGGGAGTGGGCAGGACTCGTCGGGAAGTGCGGATCCAGTGAGTGAATGGGCATCCCTAGTGGTAGAGTGGGCGGGTGCTAGTGGGGGAGTGGTTCTCTGTATGAGTCTCTGGATGTTTTTGTGAGTCTGTATTTGAGCTGATATACGATATACGAGTCTCTTTGTTAATGTGAGTCTGGGGATATCTGTGAGTTTATGGGTCTATCTGAAACCGAGTTTTAGTGGAAGGCATTTGACTGGGAGCTCTGTGATATCCACTTTTGTGGGCCACTGTCTTACACAAATGCTTGCACTGCACCGTGAGATATCCATACAGATCATATTATCAGTCTCGTGACACCATTAGTACGGTCGATGATAGCATTGGGTCCAATATCAAAACTATTCAATAATATTGAAACATTTACATTCGGAACGCCGCATGAGTAACCAAGAGAGTCCTCTTGTGAGTTACACCCAGTTTGTATTCTCCAGCACGTAGTTCATGCGAGAAGTTAGAACGCTTGACAAGCAAGAGAAGCAAGTGGAGTGAGCCAAACGGAAATTTACTAAACCTCCTGCACCAAAAGCTCAACGCACTGACACTGGGAGGGGAGGAGTGGGGTCACTGGGAGTCTCTTCTCTGTCCCGTGTTTCATCATCACCCCTACACCATGGCTACCCCCACACACAAGTACAACACAAATCCCCCATATACAATACACACACAAAGAAACACACAAGAAACACACACAGATCCCCCATGTAGCCTCCACAAGCTGTTCGGGGAAAGTGCAGTTAGTGAGCACCTTCAGGCTGACATGGCACACGAGGGTGTGGCCAGTGCCACGCTTGACCACTTTTGTCTCCACAGTGCTGATGTTTACACACTGCGATGGGTACTCAGTCAAGGCTGAATATACAAATACAAAGCTACACCTAATCGCAGAGTGTGAATATTTATACAAGAGTAATCCAATGAGTGCAGTAGAGACAGGACAGAAAGTTACAACCAATACAAATACACGATAAGAGTGCAAAGTATAGTAAAGGTGAACAAATTACTTTAAAATATATGAATGAAACTAAACTCTTTTTAATCTAACCAGGTAAGGCCCAGAGCTATTATCTTGTTTTTCAGAAGCGAGCTGGCCACAAAAAATAGCTCGAGGAAGTGGCTTTTCATGTGGAAATATATAGCAGCAAAATACTCTAAACGGATGTTTCTAAATGTGTAGAGAAAAACTGGAGAACCCAGAGAAAAAAATACAAGCGACCACGAAGAGAACATGCACACTCCAAATATACAGCAGGTGTCAGGGTCTGGATAGAACCCCCGACCTCCTGCATACCAGGCGAGGAAGATAACATCACACCACTGTGACGTCACTTAAACAAATACATAAAAGTATGCAAGTTCAAATTGCATTAATTCCCAAGCTTGGGAAAGGCAGTTAAACAACAGCAATAAACATTCCCAGGCCACACCAAGACAATGACAGTCTCCCAATAAAATTGTACATTAAAATGTTACTATTGATACATTGTTAAGCATTCCGAGGGTGTTGAAGTTCTGTTCTTTGGTATATAGATATATGTTTTCACAAAGATTAGAAATATCAAGTGTATTTGTTTACCAGGTTTTTAACCTGGATAGTTTCAATTGCAACTGTGATCTGAGGCACTGCAATCGAAAACTACATTAGAGCAATGAAAGAGAATTCAGAGCAAAAAAATCGACAACATTGTACAAACAATCATTCATAAATTCCTTCTAGCTGAAGTCGACTTGGAAGATTATTTTTAGACCGATCATAGCACAATTAAAAGTTAAATACATGCATAATAAAAAGATATAGGGTGACTATTGAAGTCATACATAGACTAGGATATGCGCATGTGTGTGATACACACCCCTATGTACGCACATTCATGCAAAAAATTCCTACTCAGTGAAACCATGGTGAGCTGCCAGACCTTTTAAAATCCACCCGCATCCCCCCCCTGCATGCCACCCCTCCCCTGCATGCCCCCAACATCGCTTCCCTACACCACATATTCATAAATACATTTACACATTATTGGAATCACCACGCTCATCAGGATCTTGGAGCCGCGTTCACCCTCAGCTCCGTGTGGAGCTCACAGAGAGAGCTCCCAGCTCATTGTCGTCTCAGAGTCGGTGTCGGCGATCGGAGCGGTGGAGGTGAAATGCGACAGGCTGCTGTTCCAGTTGCATGTGGGGCAGCTCCGTCTGCTGCAGGGCCAGCACGGCCTCTCAGCTTAAACATGAATAACCAGGCCTCCTTGGTGACTCCATCTGCTCATTAGCTCCTTCTTCCCTTCCTCACTGAAGCGATTGTCTTGCACCCTGCAGCACAGAGAGAGGTCCACGCTGACGCGGGTTCACACAAAGACCCACGCAGCCCCCACAAAAACCACATTGGATGAAGGTCTCCCCATGCCATGAGAGCTGCTTTACCATACTTCACCACCACACGGGTCATTGCAGGTCTGTGATGGCAGGGACTGCATATCTAGGATCGTAGTATAGTCCAAGGGTAAATTGTGCTGCACACTGCAGTCTGTTGCCCGCAACTTAGCTCTTCTGCCTATAACGCATGTGGTTATGCGCGGTGGTCACCCATCTAAGCACTATCCAGGCTAAAACCAGCTTATCTTGCAGATTTAAGACCAGGCACATTCCCAGTCGTTTGGTCATGTTCATTGGTCTGATAATGAATATTAAATGCACTGGAATACACTCCACTACTAACCCCACTTCTGCCAATGGCTCATGTTCATAGCACACAAACGTGCTGTCAAGGTCCATTGCCCAAAACGTTGCCTTTTCCATGTTTTCTTCTGCTAAGGCCACAGTGTTACTGACGAATCTAAGTTGTTTTGTCTGTAGCAACAGAGCGCATATGAGACATGAGCAGCAGAGCTTACCCGAGGTTCCTCAATGCTTTGTTGGTGAACATGATGCCATAAAGAGCTGGGATCGATTTGTCCGTCAGTGAGCAGTCTATCAGACTACAGGGAGAGAAGAGGCATTGAGTGGGGTGAAATTGGAAAATAGTGTACACACACACACAAGATATGGAGAGCAACGCAACATCCTTTAATACAATAAGGGTATAAATCTCGTAGAAATAGCTAAACAGAGGGAGTAATCATTCGGACCCAGGAATGCAACCCTATTATTTGTCTATTCATTGTTTAATGTGGCTTTGTCCAACACGGCATTTTACAGGAACGTAACCCACCGCATTTGGCGAGGTCTGCCTGTGCAATATATTGTATTAAACATCGCGTTTGTCCATGAAAGGCCACTAGATACAGACAGAGTAGTCATAATCTAATCTGAATATTTATTAATATTGGAGAATCCAAAAATCTATGAAGCTCTTTATCACAGATGTCCACGCTACCCATCACGAGGCCAAGGCTGGTTTAAACTGTATATTGGGTAAGGTTAAAATAATGTTCAAATGTATAGGGTTGGCGTATAAGAGCCATTGGTGACTTTATGGCTTTAATAAGGGTCAGGTTATGGTGTTATTATTGTAAATGTAAGGGTGGGCAATTAATGTCAAGATTGTAGCCGTTCATTAAATTAAATTCTTAATTGTAATCCATGACGTTAAATACAGATGTCCATCGATTATATCCAAAGAGTGCCTATCTGGCTTCCAACATCCGGTGAAACCGGTAAAACCGCTTCAAAGGCTGTACCAGTACGGCGATCGGCACCATGTGCGTGACAAAACAAGTAGCTATCCTTTATTTCAGTGTCAAATAATATATACAGTACATTACACACTATATACAACTTAAACAATGAAAATACTGCACGCATATATTTTTTCATGACTAATAACTAGTCATAGAAACAGTAAATATACAGTGCGATCTGGCGAAAATTGCTTGCAATTCGGCGTTCGCCAGAGCACTGATCTGAAGGTTGCATCAGTCTGACGATTGTCAAACACAAGTTGTTGTTGCCAAACACAAGTTTGTTGTTGTCAAACACAGGTTGTTGTCGTCAAACACAGGTTGTTGTCGTTAAACACAAGTTGTCAAACAAAAGTTGTCGTCATCAAACACAAGTTGTTGTCAAACACATGTTGTTGTCGTCAAACACAAGTTGTTGTCATCAAACACAAGTTGTTGTCAAACACAAGTTGTTGTTGTCAAACACAAGTTGTTGAACAAGAGCGTAGTACACACATCACCCCATGCAGAGTCTTCGATATTGGAGTGGTGAGTGCGGTACAGTAAAGTCACTTTTTACAGGATATTTAGTTTATTTGTATATGTATTTAAGCGATTTTCATATCGAAAACTATTTAAAATATTAAATATATACAGAGCGCCTATAAACATAATCTAATTCAAGAACGTGCAAAAATAACCGGTTTTAAATAATGACGCGATTATCTGGTGTTATTGAAAATCCAGTACCCCCTTCCCCCCGATGCTGCTGGATAATCGATGATCTACTGTATTAACATAATATAGTTTGAAACAATATCCATAATCAACGATTTTTGGGTTTAGATCGCGTTTATTTATAAATGTGTCGTAACCCTCCACCACCCGACACGGCCAATCAGTAAAAAATGTGTCACGTTGACAAAGACAAATAGTTCACTGCTTTAGCCCACCGGTGTGTTGAAGCAACAACATTCACAATTTGAGTACGACGTTTCGCTGGTAATTACAACCAGCATCATCGGTTGTAATTACCAGCGAAACGTCGTACTCAAATTGTGAATGTTGTTGCTTCAACACACGGTGGGCTAAAGCAGTGAACTATTTGTCTTTGTCAACGTGACACATTTTTTACTGATTGGCCGTGTCGGGTGGTGGAGGGTTACGACACATTTATAAATAAACGCGATCTAAACCCAAAAATCGTTGATTATGAATAACATTGGTCGCGAAAGCCTACGTGTTAAACTGAAACAATATCATTGGTTGAGTAGGTAATTGACAATTGTAATTGTATTGTTATTTAATAGTGGTTAAAAGTGTTGTAATAAGTGTGGCTAATAACTTAATTGATGAGTGCATAAAAAAGAAAGTTATAAAAGACGTTAAAATACAACATTATGCTACTTGCTTATTAGCCTGTCCTAGGACGGAAGCTGTAATATTTAGGAACAAAAATGAGCAGCGTATAATTGTATATTGTGTTAATTGAATGGCAGTGAATCTTGCACGAAAGTATGTCATAAAACACTGCATTTCACAATAGCACTGTATATAACTGACATTAAATTTGTTCTAATTCACTGCTCTGATACTTTATTCTCTTCTGCTTTCGGTTGCTGGGGTTCAAATACATTAGATTGCAGTACAATATCTGGAAAATCACCGATAAATGTCTATTTACCAAAATATAGAAGCATAAATTAAACTTACCTTTTGTTTCAAGTGCTGAAGAAAAAATAGAAAGACTCCAAATCCACTTTGTGCTGCGTAAAATTATTGATTAGATTCACTTTCAATAATTAAACGTCAAATTTAAAGCGAATTTGCGAAAAATGTTTATTTCCGCTCGACCTTCTTAATGACGGGGGGTGCGGCATGTGGAGTGACGTCACGCGTGGGACATAACTCCCTCATTAATAATTATGAGTGGATGACGTCACTACACATGGAGCTTCCACCCCTCATCAATTATCATGAGCTGATGACGTCACTCATGTGGACCACGTCCCCCACCCCACTCATTAATATTCAAGAGCGGATGACGTCATTCCACATGGAACTCCCCACCATCAATAATGAGCGGATGACGTCACTCATGTGGACCCCGCCCCCACCCCCTCATTAATAATGAGCGGATGACGTCACTCCCCTGTCACTTTCTGTAAAGAAACGTCTGCGTAGAGTTATTTATTTGTCTTCTTGGTTCTTTCGGTAAAGTCACGTAGAAGGGAAGTAATAAAATAATAAAAATAAAACATAATAAAACAATTCTCACGACGTTTCGGCCACAACGCAAGCAGCCGTCCTCAGGTGAAAACCAGGTCCGTCGAGGCGACAGAGTCTGAATGAAACAGCACACGAGCTTGGAGCATATATATAAGCTGGGCACATTGACAAAGGAATTTGCAAATCAAAAGGAATTTAGCATATTTATGGGAAATGCAGGAATGTGATTAGTACTGCATATGCATGTGCATTATGCAGGATTAACAGCATCAAAGGGAGCTGCAGTTACTGCTGCTGCTGCAGTTGCTGCTGCTGCAGTTTCTGCTGCTGCTGCAGTTTCTGCTGCTGGTTAACTTTCAATAAAGAAACGTCAAATATAAAGCGAATTTGCGGAAAAAATTATTTCCGCTCGACCTGCGTGAGGGGGGGGGGTGCGGCATGTGGAGTGACGTCACGCGCGTTACACACATTTCTGGGCTATTATAGCAGTAATACTGTGTTTTGTGTCCACGTGCATATATTTGTTTAGGTGCACTTATACGAGTGTGTGTGCATCAGGACATTACTCACTCTAACGTCTCCAAACTCCCTTCTGTCCCCAACATCCCGTCCGCTAAAAGTCGGAGTCCGCTGTCTCCAAACTTATTGCGACTCGTCCTAAACCCGCGTGGACGGGAGAAGGGACAGCGCTGACTCACTGAGCCCACGGGAACCGCGGAGTCAAACACGCGGTGAGTGAGGGACACTCACAATGGCGGTGAACATGACCACAGCACACACGTTCATGACAAAGCTGCTCATTGTTTAATGCTTCTGTGTTATACATTTTAAAGATAACAGGTGGCATTCACAAATATCAGTTTAATCACAATCATCCATTCAATTATGATGCACTGTACCTTTATAATCTGAAAAGTGTTTGCGTTTACATAAACACAAAGTTGCAACAGAGGATCACACAAGTGAAGTACATTTTCATCGCGGAACACAGGGAGATGTTTACAATTAATATATCTGATAAAATATGTTGTGCATATGAATATTGATTAGCCTACGTGTTAAATTAAACAAATGTGTCGAAGGTTACAGTAAAACACTTTTAAAGTGGACTCGATTAAGCAGGAATTTTGGGTAAGCCAGCCTCCCGTAAATGTTTAAATATGAAATAATAATTTTATGGTAATTTAGTGTCGGAAATTTGAGATGTCTCTAGATTTTGCTTCCCTGCCCTCTACTGCCAACAAAGTTTTCCTGTAGCACATAGCACCTAATAATACATGGTGGCCTCCCATCCAGGCTCTATCCAGGCTCAATTCTGATTCAGTTTGGTGCATTCTGCGTGATTTTGGCGTAGACAAAGATATTGCTTAGCCTTGCCATGAAGAGACAGCAAGATTGCTGTGTTCACATTTAAATGTTTACTTCACGACGCGTTGCACCAACAATTAGCACAGTTAGGGCACAGAGCACATGTGAGAAACGAACAGCAGAGCTTACCTGAGCATCTTCAATCCTCTGTTGGCCTTGAGGATGACACTGAGAGAAGAACCCGACTTGTCTGTCAGTGGACACCAACACAGGCTGCAGGGAGTAAAGAGACTGTTAGTGGGGCAGAGAGGATGGGTGGAGGGTCTGGGCAGAGAGTGGGAGATGGTGAGGGTGGTGAGGGGTGGTGGTGGTTGATGGGCAGTGGTTGAGGGTCGTGTTTGTGGAGACTATGCACAAATGAACATCATGTTAACTTTAATAGCTTGCAAATAGCAACTGCTGTTTAGGTTTTGGGTTGAATGTGATGTGTGTGAATGCCTATTATGTGTATATTTTCGTTTGTCCACTCTATGTGTGTTTGTACTTGTGTATCTTAGTGTATGCATATTTGTGTGCATGCATGTGGGAAGTAGTATTGCAGTGGTTAACACAGTGAACTACAAACCTGGTTCGATTGCCGCTCACGGCTAACTTCATTGATGAATATCTAAAACGGCCGTGGACCTCACCTGGGTCGACTCAGCCTTAAATTAGTACCTGGTGTAGTAAGTAAACATCAGTTGGCTGAGTGTGGTGCTGGCCTCCCAACCCCTCATATGTGCCGTTCTGGTATTCATAGGTGTTCCCTAACAGTATATGACCCAAAAGTCTGCTAAAGGCTCTCTGTAGAATCTCTGTAGATGTATATATAAATCAAATAATCATGATTTATCTTTGATATTGCATCATCCTATAAGCAGTCACATCTGGAAGCGTTTCATTTAACATCTCATAACAATGTCATTGAAAGGAAACCCCCAGTGGCAACTGTCTGAGCACAAGGTAACTTTTAGCACCTGGCCTGCATATCGGCATTTCCACTACAACTCTTCCCAAATCCTCTCATTCCTAATTTCCTCAGAACATCCTCCCATTTCCGCGTCAAATAATATATACAGTACATTATACACTACATACAACAACTTAAACAATGAAATACTGAACGTATATACATTTTTCATGACTAACAACTACAGTAATAGAAACAAAAAATGCATGCAATTCGGCGTTCGCCAGAGCACCGATCTAAAGGCTGCCTCAGTCTGACGATTGTCAAAGACAAGTCGTCAAACACAAGTCGTTGTCAAACACAAGTTGTTGTTGTTGTCAAACACAACATGTTGTTGTTGTCAAACACAACATGTTGTTGTTGTCAAACAAAACATGTTGTCAAACACAAGTTGTTATTGTCAAATACAAGTTGTTATTGTCAAACACAAGTTATTGTCAAACACAAGTTGTTGTCAAACACAAGTTGTTGTTGTGAAACACAAGTTGTTGTCGTCAAACACAAGTTGTTGTTGTGAAACACAAGTTGTTGTTGTCAAACACACGATGTCAAACACAAGTAGTTGTTGTCAAACACAAGTTGTTGTCAAACACAAGTTGTCGTTGTCAAACACAAGTTGTTGTCAAACACAAGTTGTCGTCAAATATAAGTTGTTGTTGTCAAACACAAGTTGTCGTCTAACACAAGTTGTTGTCAAACACAAGTTGTTGTTGTCAAACACAAGTTGTTGTCAATCAAAAGTTGTTGTCAAACACAAGTTGTTGTTGTCTAACACAAGTTGTTGTCAAAGACAAGTCGTTGTCAAAGACAAGTCGTTGTCAAACACAAGTTGTTGTTAAACACAAGTTGTTGCCAAACACAAGTTGTCGTTGTTAAACACAAGTTGTCGTTGTTAAACACAAGTTGTCGTTGTTAAACACAAGTTGTCAACACAAGTTGTTGTTGTCAAACACAAGTTGTTGTTGTCAAATACAAGTTGTTGTCAAACACAAGTTGTTGTCAAACACAAGTTGTTGTTGTGAAACACGAGTTGTTGTCGTCAAACACAAGTTGTTGTTGTGAAACACAAGTTGTTGTTGTCAAACACAAGTTGTTGTTGTCAAACATAAGAAGACGTAAAACACAAGTTGTTGTTGTTAAACACAAGTTGATGTTGTCAAACACAAGATGTCAAACACAAGTAGTTGTTGTCAAACACAAGTCGTTGTTGTCAAACACAAGTCGTTGTTGTCAAACACAAATTGTTGTCAAACACAAGTTGTGGTTGTTGTCAAACACAAGAAGACGTCAAACACAAGATGTTGTCAAACACAAGATGTTGTCAAACACAAGATGTTGTCAAACCAAGTAGTTGTTGTCAAACACAAGTTGTCGTTGTCAAACACAAGTTGTTGTCAAACACAAGCTGTTGTTGGCAAACACAAGTTGTCGTCTAACACAAGTTGTTGTCAAACACAAGTTGTTGTTGTCAAACACAAGTTGTTGTCAATCAAATGTTGTTGTCAAACACAAGTTGTTGTTGTCTAACACAAGTTGTTGTTGTCAAAGACAAGTCGTTGTCAAAGACAAGTCGTTGTCAAACACAAGTCGTTGTCAAACACAAGTCGTTGTCAAACACAAGTTGTTGTTAAACACAAGTTGTTGTCAAACACAAGTTGTCGTTGTTAATCACAAGTTGTCGTTGTTAAACACAAGTTGTCAACACAAGTTGTTGTTGTCAAACACAAGTTGTTGTCAAATACAAGTTATTGTCAAACACAAGTTGTTGTCAAACACAAGTTGTCAAACACAAGTTGTTGTTGTGAAACACGAGTTGTTGTCAAACACAAGTTGTTGTTGTTGTCAAACACAAGAAGACGTAAAACACAAGTTGTTGTTGTTAAACACAAGTTGATGTTGTCAAACACAAGATGTCAAACACAAGTTGTTGTTGTTGTTGTCAAACACAAGAAGACGTCAAACACAAGATGTTGTCAAACACAAGATGTTGTCAAACACAAGTAGTTGTTGTCAAACACAAGTTGTTGTCAAACACAAGTTGTCGTCAAATACAAGTTGTTGTTGGCAAACACAAGTTGTCGTCTAACACAAATTGTTGTCAAACACAAGTTGTTGTTAAACACAAGTTGTTGTCAAACACAAGTTGTCGTCAAATACAAGTTGTTGTTGTCAAAGACAAGTTGTTGTCAAACACAAGTTGTCGTCAAATACAAGTTGTTGTTGGCAAACACAAGTTGTCGTCTAACACAAGTTGTTGTCAAACACAAGTTGTCGTTGTCAAACACAAGTTGTTGTCAAACACAAGTTGTCGTCAAATACAAGTTGTTGTTGAAAAAAACACAAGTTGTCGTCTAACACAAGTTGTTGTCAAACACAAGTTGTTGTCAAACACAAGTTGTCAATCAAAAGTTGTTGTCAAACACAAGTTGTTGTTGTCAAACACAAGTTGTTGTTGTCTAACACAAGTTGTTGTTGTCAAAGACAAGTCGTTGTCAAAGACAAGTCGTTGTCAAACACAAGTCGTTGTCAAACACAAGTTGTTGTTGTTAAACACAAGTTGTTGTCAAACACAAGTTGTTGGTAAACACAAGTTGTCGTTGTTAAACACAAGTTGTCGTTGTTAAACACAAGTTGTCAACACAAGTTGTTGTTGTAAAACACAAGTTGTTGTCAAACACAAGTTGTTGTTGTGAAACACGAGTTGTTGTCGTCAAACACAAGTTGTTGTTGTGAAACACAAGTTGTTGTTGTCAAACACAAGTTGTTGCTGTCAAACACAAGAAGACGTAAAACACAAGTTGTTGTTGTTAAACACAAGATGTCAAACACAAGTAGTTGTTGTCAAACACAAGTCGTTGTTGTCAAACACAAGTCGTTGTTGTCAAACACAAGTCGTTGTTGTAAAACACAAGTTGTTGTTGTTGTCAAACACAAGTTGTTGTTGTTGTCAAACACAAGAAGACGTCAAACACAAGATGTTGTCAAACACAAGATGTTGTCAAACACAAGTAGTTGTTGTCAAACACAAGTTGTTGTTGTCAAACACAAGTTGTCGTTGTCAAACACAAGTTGTTGTTTAACACAAGTTGTCGTCAAATACAAGTTGTTGTTGGCAAACACAAGTTGTCGTCTAACACAAGTTGTTGTCAAACACAAGTTGTTGTTGTCAAACACAAGTTGTTGTCAATCAAAATTTGTCAAACACAAGTTGTTGTTGTCTAACACAAGTTGTTGTTGTCAAAGACAAGTCGTTGTCAAAGACAAGTCGTTGTCAAACACAAGTCGTTGTCAAACACAAGTTGTTGTTGTTAAACACAAGTTGTTGTTGTTAAACACAAGTTGTCGTTGTTAAACACAAGTTGTCGTTGTTAAACACAAGTTGTCGTTGTTAAACACAAGTTGTTGTCAACACAAGTTGTTGTTGTCAAACACAAGTTGTTGTTGTCAAACACAAGTTATTGTCAAACACAAGTTGTTGTCAAACACAAGTTGTTGTTGTGAAACACAAGTTGTTGTCGTCAAACACAAGTTGTTGTTGTGAAACACAAGTTGTTGTTGTCAAACACAAGTTGTTGTTGTCAAACACAAGAAGACGTAAAACACAAGTTGTTGTTATTAAACACAAGTTGATGTTCTGCAATAAGTGTGGTTAATATCTTAATTGATGAGTGCATAAAAATAAAGTTATAACAGAAGTTAAAATACAACATTATTCTGCCATCTCTGTGTTTTGTATCCGCATGAGTGTGTATATATTTGTTTAGGTTTACTTATATAAGTGTGTGTGCATCAGGACATTACTCACTCTAACGTCTCCAAACTCCCTTCTCTCCCCAACATCCCGTCCGCTAGAAGTCGGAGGCCGCGTTCTCCGATCTCGTTGCGACTCGTCCTAAATAAACCCGGGTGGACAGGAGAAGAGACAGCGCTGACTCACTGAGCCACGGGAACCGTGGGGTCAAACACGCGGTGAGTTAGGGACACTCACAATGGCGGTGCACATGACCAGAGCACACACGTTCACAAACAAAGCTGCTCATTGTTTAATGCTTCTGTGTTATACATTTTATGTATACATTTCATGTATAACAGGTGACATTCACAAATATCAGTTTACTCACAATCATCCATTCAATTATACTGCACTGTACCTTTATAATATGAAAAGTGTTTGCGTTAATATAAACACCAAGTTGCAACAGAGGATCACACACAAGTGAAGTACATTTTAATCGAAGAACATAGGGAGATATATATTCTTGGCTCTTTCAGTAAATTTCGATTTAAAGCTTTCGAGACTGCAGGGATTTATCTTCTTGGTTCTTTCGGTAAACTCACGTAGAAGGGAAGTAATAAAATAATAAAAAATAAAACATAATAAAATAATTCTCACGACGTTTCGGCCACAACACAAGCAGCCATCCTCAGGTAAAGACCAGGTCTGTCGAGGCGACAGCGTCTAAAAGAAAACATCACCACGCTTGGAGCGTCTATTTAAGCTGGGTTGGAAGGGGGGATGGGAAATGCGCATTGCAAAATAATCTGCATATCAAGAGGAATTTAGCATATTATGGGAAATGCAAGAATATGATTAGTGCTATTTGTGAAATGCTAATCCTGCATTATGCAGGATTAGCAGCATCAAAGGGAGGGGATAGGGTAGCATTAATAAAGGGAAGGAATGTTAATAGTATGTAGCTGCAGTAACTAAACAACAACGTAAAAAGCTAAAGTATAAACTACATAGTATTAAATTGTATACTGTATTACTATACACTACCCTATGTCTTAGAATAATACATTGTGTAATATTACACTATGTATTATTCTACCCACCCAACTGTATACCACACTGCTGTATATTCACTATACAATTTCGATACTATATATTCACTGGAAAAATTGCAAAAGGAGTTCCAATTTAAATTTAAAGAGCTACATCTCCATGAACAGGACATACAGCTTTTCCGTAACCCATTTTCTATTGACATTGAAAATGTGGATACAATTTACCAAATGGAACTGGCTGAACTGCAGAATTGTGACTCTCTGAAAGACGCATTCAAGTCAAGCAGCCTTCATAATTTCTATGCATTTCTCCCCTCTGAGACATATCCTCATCTCAGGAACCATGCACTTAAAATGGCAACCATCTTTGGCAGCGCTTATGTCTGTGAACAAACTTTTTCCAGAATGAAACATTTAAAATCTCCAACCAGATCTAGACTAACGGATGCACACTTGCATCACTTGTTACGACTAGCAGTGACAAATATGGAACCGGACATTGACCATCTCATTAGCCAAAAGCAGGCCCACAGTTCCCATTGAAATACTGGCAAGTTTGTTGATTTAACTTTACTGTTCTTCATTTTAAATATTGTATTTGTTCCTGTTTTGTTTCTTCACTTCAAAATAAGATATATGCAGTGTGCATAGGAATTTGTTCATAGTTTTTTTTAACTATAGTCCGGCCCTCCAACGGTCTGAGGGACAGTGAACTGGCCCCCTGTTTAAAAAGTTTGAGGACCCCTGCTCTATACCATAGAGCCCAATGCATTTCCGACCAGGAACACATTGCCAGTGAACTCAAAACGTACGCCAAGCTCTTAAGGCTAATGGTTACTCCGACGACACAATCCGCAAAGCCATCACTCCAACCATCAAGAAGGATCCTGTTGAGGAGCCTCTCAAGACCATCACCTTACCCTACATTGCTGGGGTCACAAAAAAGATCTCCAAAATCCTGATTAAACACAAGATCCAGGTCCGATTCAACACAGTACATAAAATACGTGATCTGGTCCCGTCTGTAAAAGATGTGGTTCCAGACATACAGTACCCTGGCGTCTACAAACTAAGTTGCCTCTGTGGTAGCAGTTACATTGGAGAAACCAAACGACATGTCTCGGACCGCATCCGTGAACATAAAGCAGAATTGAAACACGGTAGGACTAACACCTCAGCCGTGGCAGATCACTGTTACAATTCAGTGGGCTCACATGATATTGACTTCTCCAAGACAGAGGTTCTCTGCAAGCCATCTGGCTACCATGAGAGATTCGTTCATGAGGCGATCCACATATACAAACACAGAGACAATTTCAACCGAGAAGATGGATTCCGGCTTAGCAATCATTGGAAGGACGTAATAAACCATTTCGGATCTTAACTGATTGTGTCCACGTTTACGGTGACTTTTAGACCGCGTTCCACTCACTGACATTGACTATATATCTTCTATTCTCCGCAGGGAATGGATCCTTTACTCCGCTGCAAGCTTCCTACTACCACTCTCCCATTGACATATTTCGTTGCTTCCTCTTAGTACCTTTCACGCGACGGTCAATGGTATAGTGTATAGCAAATTGTATAATAATAAATAGTATTAAAGTGTAATGTTTAATACAATGTATAAGGTAATATATAGTATCGAAATTGTATAGTGAATATACAGCAGTGTGGTATACAGTTGGGTGGGTAGAATAATACATAGTGTAATATTACACTATGTATTATTCTAAGACATAGGGTAGTGTATAGTAATACAGTATACAATTTATACTATGTAGTTTATACTTGAGCTTTTTACGTTGTTGTTTAGTTACTGCAGCTACATACTATTTACATTCCTTCCCTTTATTAATGCTACCCCTATCCCCTCCCTTTGATGCTGCTAATCCTGCATAATGCATGGGCATTATGCAAGATTAGCATTTCACAAATAGCACTAATCGCATTCTTGCATTTCCCATAAATATGCTAAATTCCTCTTGATATGCAGATTCTTTTGCCAATGCGCATTCCCCCCCCCTTCCAACCCAGCTTAAATAGAGCTCCAAGCGTGGTGGTGTTTTCTTTTAGATGCTGTCGCCTCGACAGACCTGGTCTTCACCTGAGGATGGCTGCTTGTGTTGTGGCCGAAACGTCGTGAGAATTATTTTATTATGTTTAATTTTTTATTATTTTATTACTTCCCTTCTACGTGACTTTACCGAAAGAACCAAGAAGATATTTCAGTAAAGTCACGTAGAAGGGAAATAATAAAAGAATACAAATATAAAACAATAAAAATTCTCGATTTAAAGCTTTCGTGACTGCAGGGATTCATCTTCTTCGTTCTTTCGGTAAAGTCACGTAGAATGAAAATAATAAATAATAAAAAATAAAACATTACAAAATAATTCTCACGACGTTTCGGCCACAACGCAAGCAGCCGTCTTCAGGTGGAGAATCTTAACTGATTGTGTTCACGTTTACGGTGACTTTCAGACCGCAGTCCACTCACTGACATCTTATATATAAAAGTCTCCGCGCGCTCGCGCTTGCGGGGATTTGGCTCTCGGACGGTGGCCTTCACGTAGAAAAAAATTTGCCGGGCGACACGCCCTAAGCCCCGCGGTGGGAATAGGCTATTCCGTTTTCCCATCCGTAAACGTTAAAGTAGTTTAATTAACAAATTTATGCCGTTTCTATTATTAATTATTTACTTATTGCGCGCCGTCGACCGTACCAAGTGACGCCAATTGCGTGGGGGGGGGCGGACCCTACCAAGTGCTGCGCGTTCGCTCCAGCTCACGGGGACATTTTATTTCACGCTTTTAACATATTCTAAAGCGCTTACATAGTATTATTCTGCCTCGGGCAGGGGGATGGTGGGGGGGNTAGCGGCCCAGCCAGCAGCCTGGCAATGTCTCACCTCCTCCGGCTTGCCAATCTAGGCGAGGCTGCGGCCTCTGCACGGGACGAGGCGTCACCACGCCAATGTAAAGTACAATTTTATTGCATCTTTCGCTAAGAACTGAGGTTTATTGTTTACTATTATTTAACAAATAAGTTTACAAATATTACAATGATAATGTTTGTGTGCACATAACAACTCTGCTTCGTTTACTATTATGAAACGAATAAGTTGCCTAATATTACAATTATAATGTTCGTGTGCAGAAACTACGTGTGTCCCTAAAGTCGATGTCTGTGTGTGTGAGTCCATGTGTTTGTGTGCGTGTAAGTCGATGGGTTTCTACGTGTGTGGGTCCATGTCTGTGTGTAAGTCCATGTGTGTCTGTCTTTTTCAAACGGACAACGCCCCATGTGTGTGTGTGGCAGTCCATTTGTGTGCGTATCAGTCGCTGTGTTTGTGTTAGTCCACGTGTGTGTAAGTCCATACATGTGTGTGTGTCACTCGATGTGTGTGTGTAAGTCAATGTGTGTGTGAGTATGTGCCTGTTAATCTATGTGTATCTAAAGTACATGTCTGTGTGTCACAGTCCATATGTGTGTGTGTGTAGGGCAATGTGTGGGTCAGTCTATGTATGTGTGTGTAAGTCCATGTGTGTGTGTGTGTAAGTACATGTGTGTTTACGTCAATGTGTGTGAGTCCACGTATGTCTGTGAGTCGGTGTGTGAGTCGCTGTATGTGTGTACGTCGATATGTGTGTGTAACTCCATGTGTGTGTATCTCAAGTGGATGTCTATGTGTGTGTGAGTCCATGTGTTTGTGTGTGAGTCGATATGTGTGTGTGTCTCAGTCCATGTGCGTGTGTGTTAGTCGCTGTGTGTGCATGCCTCCATGTTAGTGTAAGTCCATTTTTACGCGTGTCTGTAGGTCCATGTGTGCGTCTTAGTCCATCTGTGTGCTTTATTGACCTGCTCAAGGCCTATGATACCATCAGTAGGCCTGGGCTTTGGGTTGCTCTTCGTACTTTCTGAGTCCTCGCCCTTTGCTCACTATCCTTAAGGACCTTCATGATGGTGAGCGGCCCCATATCAAACTACGTGGCTGTCAGTCAGAGCCATTCCCTCTACACCTTGGGGTGTGACAGGGATATCCTCTGGCTCACACATTATTTAACATATCTTTTGACCACGTAGTTCGTGAAGCCTTCAATGGCTGTACCAGAGGAATTACCATATGGTACAGATACAATGGGAGGCTGATCGATGCCTGGGTGCGGTCAAGGGATGGCTCCCTATTGCTCAACTATGTTATTTATGCCGATGCTTTGGTGATTGCTGCTCACTGCTGCTGAACCTGGAGCTTGCCACTCAGAGGTTAGGCCTTATTATCAGCCCCACCAAAACTAAGCACCTGCCTGGGTATTTTGTACCATCGAACAATCCACCCCACAACTCACAATTGGTGATGCAGCAGTTGTGGAGAGATTGCCGAGATTCCCATACCTGCCCAGTGTGCTCATGACCGGCTCCGCTTTAACAGCAGAGGTCTCACTCCAAATCAGTCGAGCGCCATTATCTTTCATCGGCTGCGTTACGCTGTGTGGAAGATACCTGGTCTCTTTCTCCGCATGAAGCACCAGGTCTTCTCGGCCACGGTAATTCCCTCCCTTCTCTACGCTTGCGAAACGTGCACCCCCTAATGGAACATCTTCGCCGATTAGAAACATTTAGGCTGGCCTGCTAACGATCCATCCTGGGTTTAACCATATATGTGTGTATGTCTAAGTCGATGTGTTTCTATGTGTGTGGGTCAATGTCTGTGTGTAAGTCCATGTGTGTGTCTGCCTTTTTCGCCCGAGCAACGCCGGGTACTCACCGCTAGTATATATAAAAGTCTCCGTGCGCGCGCGCTTGCGGGGGATTTGGCTCTCGGACGGAGGGGTTTAAGACCGAAATAATTTGCCACCCGACACGCCTTAGCCCCGTGGTGGAATAGGCTATTCCGTTTTCACGTCCGTAAATTTTAAAGTCGTTTAATTAACAGATTAGTGGCATTTTTATTTTAATTATTTACTTATTGCACGACATCGACCCTACCAACTCACGACAATTGCCTGGGGGGGGGGCGGACCCTGCCAAGTGATCGCGTTCACTCCAACTCACGGGGACATTTTATTTTACGCGTTTAACATGGAATAAATATACACATCACGCTGCCGATTTCTCTTCACAGTGTGATGTCCTCTTCCCCCCACCCCAATGCGTGCAGTCACTGCTATAAAGTCCTTAGATATTAATTTAATATTATAAAAGCGCTTACATTGTATTATTCTGCCTCGGCGGGGGATGGTGGGGGGGGTAGCGGCCCAGCCCGCATCCTGGCAATGTCTCACCTCCTCCGGCTTGCCAATCTAGGCGAGGCCGCGGGCTCTGCACGGGACGAGACGTCACCACGCCAATTTAAAGTACAATTTTATTGCATCTTTCGCTAAGAATTGAAGGTTTATTGTTTACTATTATTAAACAAATAAGTTTACAAATATTACAATGATAATGTTTTTGTGCATGTGAGTCGATGGGTTCTATGTGTGGGGCTCCATGTCTGTGTGTAAGTCCATGTGTGTGTCTGTCTTTCTCAAACGGACAACGCCCATGTGTGTGTACGTACAAGTGTTTGTGTGTGTCAGTCTATTTGTGTGCGTATCAGTCGCTGTGTGTGTAAGTTCACATGTGTGTGTAAGTCCATACGTGTGTGTTTCACTCGATGTGTGTGTGTCGAAGTAAATGCGTGTGTGTGAGTCGATGTGTTTGCCTGGCTCCATCTGAGTGTGTAAGTCAATGTGCGTTTGTGTGTCTATGTGTGTCAGTCGATGTGTGTGTTAATCCATGTGTGTGTATCTAAAAGTAGATGTCTGTGTGTCACAGTCCATATGTCTATGTGTGTGGAGGGCAATGTGTGTGTCAGTCTATGTATGTGTGTGTAAGTCCATTTGTGTGTGTCTTAGTCGATATGTCTGTGTAAGTACATGTGTGTTTACGTCAATGTGTGTGAGTCCACATATGTCTGTGTGTGAGTTGATGTGTGTGTGTGAGTCGCTGTATGTGTGTACGTCGATATGTGTGTGTAACTCCATGTGTGTGTTTCTAAAGTGCATGTCTATGCGTGTGTGAGTCCATATGTGTGTGTGTGTCCATGTGTTTGTGTGTGAGTCGATATGTCTGTGTGTGTCAGTCCATGGGCGTCTGTGTTAGTCGCTTTGTGTGCATGGCTCCATGTCAGTCAGTGTCAATACATTTCTTTGCGTGTCTGTAGGTCCATGTGTGCATCTTAGTCCATGCGTGTGCTTTATTGACCTGCTCAAGGCCTATGATACCATCAGTAGGCCTGGCCTCTGGGTTGCTCTTCGTGCTTTCCGAGTCCCGAACCCACTCATCACCATCCTTAAGGACCTTCATGATGGTGAGCGGCCCCGCGTCTTAACTACGTGGCCGTGAGTCAGAGCAATTCCCTTTACACCTTGGGTTGCAACAGGGATGTCCTCTGGCTCCCACATTGGACCACGTAGTTCGTCGAGCCTTCAATGACTGTACCGGAAGAATTCCATCTGCTACAGATACAATGGGAGGCTGATCGATGCCTGGGTGCGGTCAAGGGATGGCTCCCTATTGCTCAACCACGTTATGTATGCCGATGATCTGCTAATGGCTGCTCACTCGGAGGAGGAGTTCCAGGTGCTGCTGCTGAACCTGGAGCGTGCCACCAACAGGTGGGCCTTACCATCAGCCCAACCAAAGCTAAGCACCTGCCTGGCTATTTGTACCATCGGACACTCCACCCCACAACGCCCAATTGGTGATGGGCCAGTTGTGGAGACAGTGGAGAGTTTCCTGGGCAGTGTGCTAATGACCGGCTCCGGTTTAACAGCAGAGGTCTCACTCCGAATCAGTCGAGCTGCAGTATCTTTTCATTGGCTGCGTAACGCTGTGTGGAAGCTACCTGGTCTATCACTCCGTACGAAGCTTCAGGTGTTCTCGGCCATGGTCATTCCCTCCCTTCTCTACGCTTGCGAAACTTGGACCCCCTAATGGAACATCTTCGCCAGTTAGAAACATTTAGGCTGCCTGCCTACGATCCATCCTGGCTTTAACCAGGCTGCATTGTGTGAGGAGCTCACAAATCCTTGAAAGATGTGGACAAAGTCCCATCGGTGACCTCCGGCAGGCAAGGCTGCGTTGCCTGATTCATGTAGCCCGCATGGCCAGCCACACATGCCTAAACAGCTTTTGTTCCGCCGGATCGAGGGGCTAAACGGGTGCGGCACGGGCTGGAGAAGACATGGAGTTATGTGCTACAGGAAGACTTGGAGCTGAGTCCACTTGCGGATGACTGGTACCAGCCGTGTCAAGATCGGCCACTGTGGAGGAGGCTCCTGAAAGACACTACTGGCCAGTTGGAGGCAGTCACTCCAACAACAACGGAGGGCGGAGGAGCGACGCTCACAACAACGAGCGGAGCGCCGGGTGGCTAAAGCACAGAAAGTTGCCACAGTAGGGGCCACAGGTGCTGCATCAGCCAGTCGTCTCAGTCAGTCAGTCGACCATGTGGGGAGGCTCCGAGACCTACTGCCAGTGAGCAGTCACCCTCCAACAACAACGGAGGGCGGAGGAGCGACGCTCACAACAATGAGCGGAGCGCCGGGTGGCTAAAGCACAGAAAGTTGCCACAGTAGGGGCCACAGGTGCTGCATCAGCCAGTCGTCTCAGTCAGTCGACCTGTGCCATCTGGATTTGCCCCGTGACCTCTTGCCAGCTGGCGTTCGACACTTCACATGGCCTCAAGGTGCACATAGCCTGGCACAAGCGTTGTTGTGACGTCACCGCCACTTAGTGGCGAATGGCGGTTGTTGTTGTTCAGTCTATGTATGTATGTGTGAGTCCATTTGTGCGTGTAACTCTATGTGTGTGTATGAATGGATTTGCGTGTGTAACTACATGTGTCTGCCTTTTTCGCCCAGGCAACGCCGGGTACTAACCGCTAGTTGACTATATATCTTGTATTCTCGCAGGGAATGTATTCTTTGCTCCGCTGCAAGCTTCCTACCACCACTCTCTCATTGACATATTTCGTTGCTTTCTCTTAGTACCTTTCACGCGACGGTCAATGGTATAGTGTTAGCATGTTGTATAATAATAAATAGCATTAAAATGTAATGGTTAATACAATGTATAAGGTAACATATAGTATCGTAATTGTATAGTGAATATACAGCAGGGTGGTATACAGTTGGGTGGGTAGAATAATACATAGTGTAATATTACAATGTATAGTCTATAAGCATATTAGTTGCTACGGCGCCATATTATTAACATTCCTTCCCTTTATTAATTCTAACCTTACTCCCTCCCTTTGATACTGCTAATCCTGCATAATGCATGGGCATAATGACTTTAAACCCCTCGCCAAACCTCCTACGCATTTCACAAGTAGTACTAATCGATATCTGCATTTCCCATAAATATGCAAAATTCCTCTTGATATGCGCTCCGCAGGGAATGGATTCTTTGCTCCGCTGCAAGCTTCCTACCACCACTCTCTCATTGACATATTTCGTTGCTTCCTTTAGTACCTTTCACGCGACGGTCAATGGTATAGTGTATAGCATGTTGTATAATAATAAATAGTATTAAAATGTAATGGTTAATACAATGTATAAGGTAACATATAGTATCGTAATTGTATAGTGAATATACAGCAGGGTGGTATACAGTTGGGTGGGTAGAATAATACATAGTGTAATATTACAATGTATAGTCTATAAGCATATTAGTTGCTGCGGCGCCATATTATTAACATTCCTTCCCTTTATTAATTCTAACCTTACTCCCTCCCTTTGATACTGCTAATCTGCATAATGCATGGGCATAATGACTTTAAACCCCTCGCCAAACCTCCTACGCATTTCACAAGTAGTACTAATCGATATCTGCATTTCCCATAAATATGCAAAATTCCTCTTGATATGCACTCCGCAGGGAATGGATTCTTTGCTCCTCTGCAAGCTTCCTACCACCACTCTCCCATTGACATATTTTGTTGCTTCCTCTTAGTACCTTTAACGCGACGGTCAATGGTATAGTTTATAGCATATTGTATAATAATAAATAGTATTAAAGTGTAATGTTTAATACAATGTATAAGGTAATATATAGTATCGTCATTTTATAGTGAATATATAGCAGTGTGGTATACAGTTGGGTGGGTAGAATAATACATAGTGTAATATTACAATGTATAGTCTATAAGCATATTAATTGCTGCGGCACCATATTATTAACATTCCTTCCCTTTATTAATTATAACCTACTCCCTCCCTTTGATACTGCTAATCCTGCACAATGCATGGGCATAATGACTTTAAACCCCTCGCCAAACCTTCGCATTTCACAAGTAGTACTAATCGATATCTGCATTTCCCATAAATATGCTAAATTCCTCTTGATATGCAAATTATTTTGTCAAGATGCTCTTCGCCCCTCCATCCCAGCATAAATAGTCGCTCCAAGCCTGGGGCGTGCCATTCAGACTCTGCCTTCTCGACAGACCTGTTCTCCACCTGAAGACGGCTGCTTGCGTTGTGGCCGAAACGTCGTGAGAATTATTTGATTATGTTTATTTTTATTATTTAATTATTTTCCTTCTACGTGACTTTACCGAAAGAACCAAGAATAAAAAAAAATTCTCACGACGTTTCGACTGCAACACAAGAATTCATCATCAGAGGTGGGAAATCCACAGCAAGAAAATTTGAAAAAAGTGTCGGATTTTCCTAACATCAGCACCACAGACGCGATTTGGCAGTTGGCCAGATTGACGGTACATCTATGTTCGAAAAAAGGAGGGGGAGCAGAAAATGAATGCGGTCTGAAAGTCACCATAAGCGTAAACACAATCAATTAAGACCCGAAATAGTTTATCAAATCCTTCCAATGATTGCTAAGCCAGAATCTATCTTCTCGGTTGAAATTGTCTCTGTGTTTGTATATGTGAATAGCCTCATGAACGGACCTCTCATGGTAGCCAGATGGCTTGCAGAGAACCTCTGTCTTGGAGAAATCAATGTCATGTGAGCCCACTGAATTATAACAGTGATCTGCCACAGCCGAGATGTTGGTCCTACCGTGTTTTAGGTCTGCTTTGTGCTCACGGATGCAGTCAGAGACATGTCGTTTGGTTTCTCCAATGTAACTACTACCACAGAGGCAACTCAGTTTGTAAACGCCAGGGTACTGTATGTCCGGAATCACATCTTTTACAGACGGAACCAGATCACGGATTTTATGTAATGTGTTGAATCGCCACTTTTTAAAAATGTTCTTGCTGTGGATTTCACACCTGATGATGATTGCTTGTGTTGCAGTCGAAACGTCGTGATAATTTGTTTTGTTTTATATTTGTATTATTTTATTATTTGACTTTACCGAAAGAACCAAGAATATGAATCCCTGCAGTCACGAAAGCTTTAAATCAAAATTTTACATGGGGAGATGTTTAAAATTAATGTATCTGCTAACAATATGGTGTGAATATGAACATTGCTTTAGCCTACGTGTTAAATCATACAAATGTGTTGAGGTTACAGTAAAACATTTTGAAAATTGACTCGATTAAGCAGGCATTTTGGTGAAGCCAGCATCCCGTAAATGTTTAAATATAATATAAGCATTTTATGGTTATTAAGTGTAGGAAATGTGAGATGTCTCAAGATATTTCTTCCCTGCCCTCTACTGCCCACAAAGTTTTCCTGTAACCCATAGCACCTACTAATACATGGTGGTCTCCCATCCAGGCTCTATCCAGGCTAAATTCTGATTCAGTTTGGTGCATGCTGCGTGATTTTTCTGTAGACAAAGATCCTGCTCAGCCTTGCCATGTAGAGACAGCAAGATTGATGGGTTCACATTTAAATGTTTACTTCATGACGCGTTGCACCAACAATTAGCACAGTTCGTGCACAGAGCACATGTGAGAAACGAACAGCAGAGCTTACGTGAGACTCTTCAAACCTGTGTTGGCCTTCAGGATGACACTGAGAGAGGAACCCGACTTGTCTGTCAGTGAACACCGATACAGCCTACAGGGAGAGAAGAGACGGTTAGTCGGGGCAGAGAAGATGGGTGGAGAGTCTGGGCAGAGAGTGGAGGATGGTGAGGGATGGTGGAGGTAGCAGGTGCAGGATGGTGCCAGCAAGTCTGGAGATGGGAGCGATAACGACGGAAGCCACGGGCGCGAGGCATCGGTGGGGACGCCGCTTAATTAATTGGTATGTAATGGGTTCCAGAGACACTTGTAGAGGTAACTTCTTTATTACAATGCAACACTCCAACAGTCCTGATACTCTGTTACAGCCTAGGTACACAGCCTAGGAACACAGCCTACTCTAGCTACACTCTGGGGTCCTCCGGCTACAATTACCCTAGGGAGGCTACCTGACCCGACCCAGCCAAGGTGTGGGTCTGGACTCTGGCTTCCTCGGAACTTGCCCTTACAAGGACGTAGAGCCGGGAGTCCCAGAGTCCACCACTGGCCCGCACAGCGTCCCGGCCCTTACAAGGACAAGCGGGACGGGGGTCCAGGGTCCTAACTGGCTGGCTGGTTTGGGTCTTGAGCTGCGACTGGCCCCAATCAGCCAGGGAGCGGCCCTTTTATGCCTCTTCCCCATCGAGGGGTGGGGTTGTTTGTGCCCCCAGATATCCACAGAGCACACACAGCCCCCCGTTGGTGTCGCCAAGGGCTTAGCTGTCTGGGTTGCCTGGGATTCTAGCGCCTGGCGCTGAGGGCTTAGCTGTCTAGGGTCCTAGAGCCCCAGCATCCCCTCCCCTCTTGGGCTGGCACAGTGGCCCCTCCTATGGCACTACAGGTAATTAATGAGGACGGGGATATATACGGGAGCGTGAGAGAGGACGGAGAGTTGTTGCTGGGGGCCTTGACGGAGATGGTAGGGGAGAAGCAGTGGAGCAGAAACAAGAAGAAGATATGAGAGATACGACAGAGTAGCAGTGGAACAGGAACGAGAGAAGATGAGTGAGTGAGGCAGAGCAGAGAGAAGCGGAGACGGCCGGAGGGAGACAGGAGACGGCCGGAGAGAGACAGGAGACGGCCGGAGAGAGAGACAGAGGGAGCGGAGCGAGCGAGGCAAGCGGAGCGCAGAGAAACACGCTGAAGTCACGGGTGTTGAATGTAAAGAGCTTTGTAATAAAAGTGACGACGGAAAAAAAGCTGTCTGCGTAAAGTTCAGCACTACACATATATATGTGCATGCACGTGGGAAGTAGTGGTGCAGTGGTTAACACAGTGAACTACAAATCTGGTTCGATTGCCGCTCACGGCGAACTTCATTGATGAATATCTAAAACGGCCGTGGGCCTCATCTAGGTCGACTCAGCCTAAAATTAGTACCTGGTGTAGTAAGTAAAAATCAGTTGGCTGAGTGTGGTGCTGACCTCCCAACCCCTCATGTGCCGTTCTGGCCTTCATTAGGTGTCCCCTAACAGTATATGACCCAAAAGTCTGCTAAAGGCTCTCTGCAGAATCTCTGTGGATGTATATATAGATCAAATAATCATGATTTCTCTTCGACTAGCAGTCGCCGCCCGCTTCGCGGCGGTGTGTATATGCTTGGTTGGTGGGGAGTTGAAAGTGGCTGGACACAATATACATGTTTTGATGATTGTTTTCTGTTTATTTTTGTGAGGTTATATGCATTTTTATGAGAAGCTCAATCGACAATATTAAAGAATGCAGCTTATTCAAATATAGAATGCAACTTATTGAAATATCTGGCGATACACGATATTCTTCGTGTACACTCCGTTTTCCTCCTCGTCGTCAGGTCCCTCAATAAGCGCCTTGATGTTGGATCTTGCGTGACTCGCGATAGTGCCACGTACAGTTGGCCGTGCGAGAAGCATGGCGTTGGTAGATATAATCCCAGGTTGTGAACAGTTTGCCCTTGCGCCTTGTTGCTGGTCATCGCGAAGGCTGGGACAATGGGGAACTGCTTGCGCCGAAGTCGAAATGGGAAGTCCTTCGTGTCGTCGTCACTGATAAAGATGATCCGAGGGATCAATACCTCCTTACCGTTATGGGTTCCTGTCATGATAGTCGCGCGAATGACGTGTGGCTTCATTTCGACGATGCGAAGCCGTGTCCCGTTCCACAGGCCAGCATCCAGGTTCCAGTTGCACATCATCATCACTGGGATGCCTTTGTTGAGGATCAACTTGTGTGGCGGAACCCGTTGATGTTCACCGAGTTGAGGACCTCTGTCTCAAAGCATGCTGACCCTGCTCTCTCGTCGTCCTCAACCGAATATGTAGACAGGTACACTTGTGGAGCTTCTCTGAGGCGATCCGCGACAGCCTCATTCACTCGCTGCACAGCAGCGTTGGTCGGCGTCAGAATAGTGCGGCGAGCGAAGTAGTCATTCGTTGCCACCGTAGGGTTATTCAATTCATCTGCACTGGACATGGCATCGACAATCTTCTTCAACCGAGTGGAACGGTCAGATGATTGCCGTCCTCATCTCCGTCGATGTCTGGGTCGTATTCAGGATTGTCGATCACCATGGCACACGGAATCTTCATGCAATCCGGACCGAGGTCTGGATCAACTTCATGCCTACCCTCTCCGACTTCCAAAATAAATTCTGAAAAGGCAGCCAGTTCTGCGGCTGATTCTTGGTTCTCTGCGCACTGGACTCTCATGTTCACAGTCAGATGAACTTGCTTGAAGTGGGACACAGGTCGGACGACTTGAAACACGCATCCACAGTATCAGCTGGTGTTCCTTTCTTGACAACTGGCAGAATCTGTCGAAAGTCACCGGACAGGACAACCACTTTGCCTCCAAACGGTTCATGCAGATTGTCAAAAATATCGCGAAGCGTGCGATCCACCGCTTCAAACGCAAACCGGTGCGTCATTGGGGCTTCATCCCAAACGATAAGACTTGCCTCCTTGATAAATGCTTTGAGCTTGGACTGTTTGCGAATGAAGCATGTGGATATGTTCGTCGGTTTCAACGGGATCTTGAACGTGGAATGCGCGGTACGGCCGCCTGGAAGCAGCAGCGAGGCAATGCCGCTGGAAGCAACAGCAATCGCAATCTTGCCTTGAAGACGTATCTTCGCCAGCACATGGTTGAGCAGCGTGGACTTCCCGTGCCGCCCGGACCATCGATGAAGAACAGCTTTTGATCGGGTTGACTGTCTTGGACTGAGCCAACAATTTCGTCGTAGATTTCTCTCTGGTTCGTGTTGAGTCTGTCAGCACGTTCTACGATGTCTTGTAGCTCGTTTCTATCATATCCTTCCAATTCGCGGCGGATATGGTTGTTCTCAAGCAGCGAGTCCAAGACCAAGTGTGGGTACTCGGAAAGCTGCGGGAGGTCGTCAAAGTCCGACAGAGCCATCCCACCTGCTGTGAGGAACTCGTGGAGGCTGTGAAGGGTCTTGAACTTTACCATTTCTTCTTGTTTGTCAGCTCGCGGTACTGGTACTCGTAATCGCGAGCCAAATCGTCGTAGAATTTATCCCAGAGAGCCTTCGTATCTGCTGGCATGGAATACAGCAGAATCGTAGCGAAGAGTTGACGAAGCTGGAATGGCATCTGAAAGAGCGAGGCTTCTACCAGACATGCAACCCATTCGCGATCGCTCTCAAGGTAGCCTGCTCGCATGGCTGCTTCCAGCGGTTTGTTTTGTTTTATTTTATTCGTGACGCACTATCCATATGCGCTCCACCATCCACCATGCCCTTGCATCGCAAAGACACAGCTCTGGTGTGCGTCAGCATGTGCGCCATCCACAGTGACATTGGTCAGCAATTGCACCGTTCCGATCGCACACAGGTTGGCCCCTGCATCCTCCGTCTGTATGTACACACACAGACAGATGCGCTATGGAGCCACCTATTTTTTTCTTATATTAAAATGTATTTTTTGGTGTTTTTACGTTTACGTTTACGTATTCCCATTGTGGGTGTTTTACGCATGCATCAGATTTTTGGGTTCCTCACATGGTATCAGAGGTGTGGGTCACTCCATTTCTCAATCGAACAATAACGGGGATTGTTTGAGTTATGACAGCTTGCAGATAGAAACATTGCATGATCGTATACTAATAATGACAGAATTTGTACTTCAGTGGAGGGCATCCCCACCCGGTGCTTCTTACCGGTACTGTGAGACTTACAAATCCAGACCTCTCCTCCTCCTGAACGGTTCACAATACCCTGTGGTAGTACCATAATCATCTCAATAAAGCGATCACTTTCCCATGGCCATTTTGATCCCGGGAGTTACCCGGGTGGTGTCACACTGTACTCATTGTTTTAGCATGTCGCAAATTCCGATATGGCTTGTGCAACGGCCAGAAAGTGACAGCAGCGGGGGCCGGGCTGCAACCTTTTTAGACAGTTTATTACATTTCAAAGTGCATGGGATTGGCACTCCAAAACATCATAAATGTACAGTAACGCCAACAGCATCCGTGGCAAACATGATACGCGGACACATGCTGCATATTATGCAACACATGCCCTTACCAACAGCAGCATGCACAAAATCTCAATTACACAACGGAAGTAGACAGCAAGCCGTCCATGGAGACGTGATCAACGTCAATACATAATAATGGTAATAAGCCGGATAGTACCCATTGTACCCATCAAACAGTCAGCTGGGTTGCCCCATGGGGTATTGACCCATGGGCGAAACTGTAGGGGGCGCTACGCAACTGGCCGTGGTCCCGGCGGTGAAGCTGGCAGCTCAGTCCGCTAAGACTCACTGTATAGCGACCCCTGCCTACTCGTAAGGTAAAGTTGTTTGGGGACTCGACTAATCGCAGCACGCAGCACCCATTTTTTACATAAATACACGTAATATTAGCGTAACTACCATTCGCACACTTGCATACACACCACACTCACACAGCGCAGGGTCTGCGCCCACAGTGCACTGCACCACTGCGGCGCAGACCTTGCCAGACCTATGCTTTAGCTCGCAGGCGGCAGATTTATATATTTATTTTATCGAATCAAAGTGAGCTTTGGCTTTTTGCCGGCTGTTTTATTTTTATCGAATCAGAGCGAGCTGTTTGGGCGGGTCCGTAAATAAATTAACGTCCAGATACGCACGCAGACGACCAAACCAGCGTAGTTGTTTAAGATATTGCATCATCCTATAAGCCAGGAATCCTCAAACTACGGCCGCGGGCCACATGCGGCCCGCCGAGGACATTTATCCGGCCNGCCGGGTGTTTTTGCCGCCGCTGCCTGTCTGTTACTTTTTTTCTACATGAGAAGGACGGTCATTGGTGGAAGAGGGAGAGGGGCGGAGTTCCCCCAATCAGACTGCATTGATGGGCAGTGCAGTCTGTATGTCTCTGTGTGGGCAAAGTTATTGCTGGTATATTGTTTTTGTAGCGCTGTATATATTGGTATTTTACTAATATCAATTTTGACTCCCTAGGAAACAATGATGTCAAGAAAGAGAAAAATTTACTCTGAGTGTAGGATATTCAAAGAACAGTGGACTTATGATTACTTTTTCATGCAGTACAAGGAAAGAGCTGTGTGTCTAATATGCCAGAATATAGTGTCTGTGTTCAAAGAATACAATTACGTCGACACTATGAAACTCAACATAAAGATAAATATGATTGTTTGGTCGGAGAAGTGAGAAAAGATAAATATTAAAACTGAAAATACATTAACAACTCAGCAAATACTTTTGTGAAGCAGAAGAAGCTAATAGCGTGCACTGGCAGACCATTCGTGGAGGGAGAATTTGTTAAAGAATGCCTTCTTTCTGTTGCCAAAGAGATGTGTCCAGAGAAGGCCGATTTATTTAGTACAGTGAGTCTTTCAGGACCTACAATTACACGGAGTATTGAAGAAATGGGAGACAATTTGCATCAGCATTTGCAAAACTCCACAAAAAACTTTCCTATTTTCCTTGGCACTCGACGAAAGCAATGATGTTCGTGATTCTGCACAACTTCTAATTTTTATTCGTGGACAAATGACTATTTCGAAGTCACAGAAGAGCTTGCTGCACTGCAAAGCATCAAAGGAACAACTACAGGAGAGGATATCTTTCGATTTAAAGCTTTCGTGACTGCAGGGATTAATCTTCTTGGTTCTTTCGGTAAAGTCACATAGAAGGGAAGTAATAATAATAAAAGTAAAACATAATAAATAATTCTCACGACGTTTCGGCCACAACGCAAGCAGCCGTCCTCAGGTGAAAACCAGGTCTGTTGGGAGACAGCGTCTGAATGAAACAGCACACGAGCTTGGAGCATATATAAGCTGGGTTGGAAACGGGGAAAGAGTGCCTTGACAAAATAATTTAATAATAGTACTACATATGCAGCACGGGCATATGTAGTACTAATCACATTCCTGCATTTCCATAAATATGCTAAATTCCTCTTGATATGCAAATTCTTTTGTCAGGGCGCTCTTTCCCCGTTTCCAACCCAGCTTATATATGCTCCAAGCTCGTGTGCTGTTTCATTCAGACGCTGTCTCCCCAACAGACCTGGTTTTCACCTGAGGACGGCTGCTTGCGTTGTGGCCGAAACGTCGTGAGAATGATTTTATTATATTTNATTTTATTATTTTATTACTTCCCTTCTACGTGATTTTACCGAAAGAACCAAGAAGAGAGGATATCTATGAAAAGGTTTGCCAAACTGTGAATGGTTTGGAGCTGAACTGGGCTAAACTAGCCAGTGTGACAACTGATGGTGCTCCTAGCATGGTGGGGTCTAAGAAAGGAGTAATTGCTCGCATTAACCAAGAGATGGACAAACATAACCATTCTCATCCAATAGCCATACACTGCCTCATCCACCAACAACCGCTGTGTAGTAAATCACTGAAGTGGGACTCTGTTATGAAATTTGTGGTATCTTGTGTTAACTTCATTAGAGGTCATGCACTAAACCACAGACAATTTCAGGAATTTCTGTCTGAGCTAAATGTTGACTATGAAGATGTTAAGTATCACACAGAAGTCCGTTGGCTGAGTCGAGGGAGAGTTTTAAAACGTTTCTATGACTTACTTCCACAGATTACAGCTTTTCTGCTTTAAAAAAACAAAGAAGTACCAGAGCTCAATGATGCAGAATGGAAATGGCACCTTGCCTTTCTGACAGATGTAACAGAGCTACTCAACAGTTTCAATGTGCACCTTCAAGGAAAGGGAAGCTCATCTGTGATATGCAATCACATGTCAAAGCATTTGAAGTAAAATTAGGCCTCCTCATCAAACAAGTGAAGGAGGAAAACTTCTGCCATCTCCCACAACTAAAAATCTGTTAGCGGAAAAACCATTGGTTGCATTCCCAAACAAAACATGTGCGGATTCACTGGAAAAATTGCAAAAGAAGTTCCAATTTAGATTTAAAGAGCTTCATCTCCATGAACAGGACATACAGCTTTTCGTAACCCATTTTCTATTGACATTGAAAATGTGGATACAATTTACCAAATGGAACTGGCTGAACTGCAGAATTTTGACTCTGAAAGACGCATTCAAGTCAAGCAGCCTTCATAATTTCTATGCATCTCTCCCCTGAGACATATCCTCATCTCAGGAACCATGCACTCAAAATGGCAACCATCTTTGGCAGCACTTATGTCTGTGAACAGACTTTTTCCAGAATGAAACATTTGAAATCTCCAACCAGATTTAGACTAACGGATGCACACTTGCATCACTTGTTACGACTAGCAGTGACAAATATGGAACCGGACATTGACCATCTCATTAGCCAAAAGCAGGCCCATAGTTCCCATTGAAATACTGGCAAGTTTGTTGATTTAACTTTACTGGAAAGTTAGTTGATTTAACTTTACTTGTTTTTCATTTTAAATATTGTATGTGTTCTCGTTTTGTTTCTTCACTTCAAAATAAGATATATGCAGTGTGCATAGGAATTTGTTCATAGTTTTTTTTAACTATAGTCCGGCCCTCCAACGGTCTGAGGGACAGTGAACTGGCCCCCTGTTTAAAAAGTCTGAGGACCCCTGCTATAAGCGGTCCATGTGAAAGCGTTTAATTTAACATCTCATCACAATATAATTGAAAGGACACCCCAGTGGCAACTCTCTGAGCAGAAAGTAACTCAGCACCTGGCCTGCATATCGGCATTTCCACTACAACTCTTCCCATATCCTCTCATTCCTTATTTCCTCTGAACATCCTCCCATTTCTGCGTCAAATAATATTTACAGTACATTTTACACTACATACAACAACTTAAACAATGAAAATACTACACGTATATACATTTTTCATGACTAATAACTCGTCATAGAAAAGTAAATTTGCAGTGCGATCCGGCAAAAATTGCGTGCAATTCGGCATTTGCCAGAGCACCGATCTGATGGCTGCATCAGTCCGACGATTGTCAAACACAAGTTGTTGTTTTCAAACACAAGTTGTTGTCAAACATAAGTTGATGTCAAACACAAGTTGTTGTTGTCAAACACAAGTTGTTGTCAAAGACAAGATGTTGTCAAACACAAGTTGTTGAACAAGAGCGTAGTACACACACCACCCCATGCAGAGTCTTCGATATTGGAGTGGTGAGTGCGGTACATTAGTCACTGTTTACAGCAGGATATTTATTTTGTCTTTGTATATTTAGTTAAGCGATTTTTATAATGTAAACTATTTAAAACAGTCAATATATATACAGAACACCTACAAACATAATCTTATTCGGATGTGCAAAAACAAGCTATTTAAATAATGCGATTATCTGGTGGTTTTTGAAAATCCAGTATCCCCTTCCCTCCGAAGCTGCTGGATAATCGACGATCTACTGTATTAACATGATATAGTTTGAAACAATATCAAAGGTTATAGTAGAAATATAATCAAATATAATTTTCTATCTACGTGACTTTACGAAAATACCTAAAGAGTATGAATTCCTGCAGTCACGAAAGCTTTAAGTCAAGATTTAATTGTATTGTTATTTAAGAGTGGTTAGAAGTGCTGTAATAGTTGTGGCTCATAACTTAATTGATGAGTGCATAAAAATGTAGTTATAAACGACGTTAAAATGCAATAGCATGCTATACTGAGTATCTTTGTGTTTTGTGTCTGTGTGTATATATTTGTTTAGGTGTACTTATGTCGGACTCGTACCGACACGACAGCTTCTTGTTTTTCCTCGTTTTTTTATTGATCATTTAGTTCACGGTCTTTCCATTAACACCGCTCCATGTTCCGTCGTACTCCCCAACCCACAACTCTCCATCAATGTCACTCGATATCCCTTCGCTCGCTCCGCTGGCCTCGCTCTCTCTCTCTCTCCAGCTCGGCTGCTCTCCGTTAACTTCGTCGTCTCACTCCGTCGTAACTCTCCATCGTCTCTCTCTGACGCCTCCGTTACTCTGCTGCTACCCTACGCTGTGCTCTCTTCCTATCACTGCTACCCTATATGTACTTCCTCTATCCACTGCTACCCTATACTATACTCACTCTATCTGCTGCTCCGTCTCTCCATCCGTTCATCTCTCGTCCCGGGCACCAACTCCCGTTTAACTCCACGCTCTCCCATTTTATCCCCGAACCAATTACCCCTGATTAATTGGGTCAACCCCCATTCGCCCCCAGCCCCCGGTGTCACGTGGCGTTGTTGTTCTAGCCACGCTGGCGCCAATTCCAGACATCAATATCTCTCGTCCAATCACCGCCCTGCGTCCTCAGTTACCCCAAGCCACCCTTAACTATCACCCCACCTTAATTAGAATCACAACAACAGTTAGCCGATCAACGCCCTGTGTCCTCGTTTGCCCACACTGTCCGCCACGTGCACGCGTACCGACCCCGAGCGTGACGCGTGTTTCTCAAGGACATTACTCACACTAACGTCTCCAAACTTCCTTCTCTCCCCAACATCCCGTCCGCGAAAAGTTGGAGGCCGCTGTCTCCGATCTCGTTGCGACCCATCCTAAACCCGGTGGACGGGAGAAGGAACAGCGCTGACTCATTGAGCCCACGGGAACCGCGGAGTCAAACACGCGGTGAGTTAGGGACACTCACAATGGCGTTGCACATGACCACAGCACACACGTTCATGAGTAAAGCTGCTCATTGTTTCATAGATAACACAGAAGCATATGATTTTTGTGGCATTCACAAATATCAGTTTACTCACAATAATCCATCCATTTATACTGCACTGTACCTTTATAATCTGAAAGTGTTTGTGTTTAAAAGGGTGTTGTTTTGCAAGACCTCGTCTACAAAAAAGACAAAGATCCCCCATATAGCCTTAACATACTCTAGGGGCAAGTGCTATTAGTGAACACCTATGAAGGCCAGAACAGCACACAAGGGGTGGGTGGCCTGTACTATGCCCGACCGTATTTGTCTCCCCAGTGGAAATATTTACACATCGCACTAGGTACTAATTTGAGGCTGAGTCGACCTAGGGGAGGCCCAAGTCCGGTTCAGATAATCGTCACTGGTGTTGGCCGTGAGCGGGAATCGATGCTGGGTTCATAGCGCAGTGTGCTAACCGCTGCACTATCGTTCATCGTCTACAACAACAACCGCCATTCGCCACTAAGTGGCAGTGACTTCACCACGACGCTTGTGCCAGGCTATGTGCACCTTGAGGCCACGTGAAGTGTCGAACGCCCGCTGGCAGGTCACGGGGCAGACCCAGGTGCCAAGGGTCGACTGACTGAGATGACTGGCTGATGCACCACCTGTGCCCCCTACTGTTCCAACTTGCTGTGCTTTAGCGACCCGGTGTTCTGCTCGTTGTTGTGAACGTCGCTCCTCCACCCTCCGTTGTTGTTGGTGGGCGACTGCCTCCAACTGCCCATATGCGTCCTTCACGAGCCTCCTCCACAGAGACCAGGTCCACTCAGCTCCACATCCTCCTGTACCACATCACTCCATCTCTTCTCTAGCCTGTGCCGCGCCCGTTTAGCCCCCTCAATCCGGCCAAACAAAAGCTGTTTGGGCATGCGGTGATTGGGCATGTGGGCTACATGCCCCAACCAACGCAGCCTTGCCTGCCGGAGGAGCTCACCAATGGGACTTTGTCCAGATCTTTCGGGGATTTGTGAGCTCCTCACACAATCCAGCCTGGTTAAACCCAGGATTGATCATAGGCAGGCCAGCCTAGGGAGGGAATGACTGTGGCTGAGAAGACTCGAAGCTTCGTGCGGAGCGACAGACCAGGTAGCTTCCACACAGCGGTTCAAAACCGATGAAAAGATAATGCCGCTCAACTGATTCAGAGTGAGACTTCCGCTGTTAAACCGGAGCAGGTCATGAGAACACTGCCAGGTATGGGTATCTCTCGACTCTCTCCACAACTGCCCCATCACCGATTGGGAGTTGTGGGGGTGGAGTGCCCGATGGTACAAATTACCCAGGCAGGTGCTTCGTTTTGATGGGGCTGATGGTAAGGCTCCACCTCTTAGTGGCACACTCCAGTTTCAGCAGCAGCGCCTCCAACTCCTCCTCTGAGTGAGCCGCAATTACCAGGTCGTCGGCATACATAACGTGGTTGACCAATAGGGAGCCATCCCTTGACCACACATGGGCATCGATCAGCCTCCCATTGCATTTGTACCAGATGGAACAGCCACTGAATGCTTCACGAACTACGTGGTCAAAATAGATGTTAAATAATGTGGAAGCCAGAGGACATCCCTGTCGCACCCAAAGGTGTACAGGGAAAGGCTCTGACTCCCGGCCACGTAGGTTTACCCGGGCCCACTCACCGTCATGAAGGTCGTTAATGATCGTGAGCAGAGGGTCAGGGACTCCGAAAGCACGAAGAAAAACCCAGAGCCCAGGCCTACTGATTGTATCATAGCCCTTGACCAGGTCAATAAAGCAGAGATGTAAGTATTTTTGGAATTCCCTACACCTCTGCTGTAGCAGACGGACAGAAAATATGGAATCTGTGCAGGACCGCCCTTTTCTGAAACTGCATTGGGGCTCCGCAAGCCTCTCCTCAGCGTGCCTAGCAAGGCGATGTTGAATAACCCTTGCCAGGACCATTCCCGCCACACTGAGGAGTGAGATGCCCCTGTAGTTGTTATAGTCTGTGCGGTCCCCCTTCTTAAAGAGGGGGACGATCAGGGCATCCTTCCAGTCATGCAGAACCCGTCCAGTGGTCCAGACTGTTGTTATAATGTCATATAGGGCAGTCTGTGCACAAACGCCACCCTCCCTCAGCATTTCGCTTGGGAGATCATCTCTGCCCGGTGCCTTTCCTGGTCTCAGACTCCGGATCGCCATCAGTACTTCCTCAACAGATGGCACCTCAGCCAGCCACTCACAGGGGATGACTTCCAATATTTGAAGCACCGCAGCCTCAGCAGGGTTATCCCATTTTGTGCCATGATGTTTTCCTGGCTGAGGGATTTCCCCTCCCCCAGGACCTCACAGAAATGCTCAGCAAATCTGCAAAACTGTTCCTGGGGGTCGGAGATTGGATCACCGTTTTTTTCCCCTAATGATGGTAATCGGTGTGGCGCAGCAGGTTACTTTTTGATGGCGTTAATAGTGATTTGTGATTGCGGGCCACTGAGGCAGACTCCATCTCCTCAGCAACCCGCGACCACCACCCATCCTTGCAGCGCCTTCCGGCTTCCGAACCTCCGAGCGAAGGCTGCGGTAAGCTCTTCATTCTCTGACGTGGGATGCTGTAGCCTTTGAGAGTGGACCTGTCGCTTTGTCTCAACTATCCTGAACACCTCCTGTCAGCCAGGGTCTCTGGGGAGGTCTGGACCGCGAACCCAAAGCAGCCATTGCAGCTGCATGAGTCACAGTCCTAAACCTCGCCCATTTACCCTCGACATCAGAAGGAGTGGGGGACGATGCCAACCCAGCCGCAAGCGATGATGAAATTCTCACTTGCAACTTTCATCAGCTGAGACCAGGCCACTTTAGTTTGGAATGGGGTCCTGGGTGTACATCCACCACCAGAGTGGAAGAATGGCAGGCACATCTTACAGATGACTAGTCGATGGTCAGAGGGCAGATCAGCTCCACAGTAAGTCCTGTGATAATTGTTTTTTACCCTTCTATCTGGCAACAAAACTGACACCTTTTTACAAGGAGTCATGTTTGTATAGACCGCAATACCTGCAGTCATAATACAAACAAAAGACATCTCTGATAATGTGCACTGTCCTTGAAGTTTATTGGTCCACACCCGAGACAGCTTTCCTTAGAGCCTAGTCTCACATGGGTTGGAGCAGATGACGCCAAAAGGCGCACAACTCAAAGACAATGCACCATCAGAGTATGAGAGCCCGGGGTAAGCATTTATACCATTGGAACCTCATTTGCCAGTAAAATATGATAATTGTTTACAAGGTGTCAGTTTTGTTGCCAGATAGAAGGGTAAAAAAACAATTATCATATTTTTACTGGCAAATGAGTTCCAATGGTGTAAACCCCTTGTGTTTGTTTGCCCTCCGTAACACCCCTACACAAGTGTAGTGACTGTATGGGGTTACATTGTACTCTGTGCGTGTACAGTTACTAAGTGAGGATTCTTATAGACCAAGATCCGCCGTATAGTCTTAACAGGCTGCTGGGGCAAGTGCTGTTAGGGAGCACCTATGAAGGCCGGCATGGCATATGATGGGGTGGGTGACCAGCATCTTGCCCAGCCGCCGTTGTCTCCTGAGTCGCGATGTTTTACACACTGCAGCACCTGATACTCATTTGAAGATGAGTTGATATCACACACACACATATGCACGCATAATTTGTGCAGTAGTGAATGCGAGGTGTGCAAGTCTTACAGTAGCTCTTTACATCTGTACAGTCCAGGCTGAAGCCTCTTCATTTCCTCGGTGCCGATGAAACAGCCGAACAGGTTGAGTGTCTCCACAGGTTCTTCTCGATGCATCAATATCCAGGAGAGAGCAGCGCAGTCTGGCAGGGACAGCTTTGTGCATGACAGGTCTATCACAGTCATGGACTGAGTGGCATCACTCAGAGACTTGTGGTCGTGCAGCTCGTGCACGCAGTGCAGGAGACTGATGAGCCTGTGTTTGTCAACCTTCTGATTCTTCATGCTGCGATTGAGCCACTCGATTATTCCCTTTTGAGAATCTGCAGATGGAGGATCCAAGATACCCTCAAAGAACTTCCATGGAGTGCTTGATGCTAGTCCACAAAAAACCTCTGAAACACATCAAACCTCCCATCTTTGCTGTCCTCAATAGCCTTGATGACGTCACTCACTGGCCGTGTTGAATGTGACAGATGCACGGCTATTGCTGCAAAGAATTCCTGCATTGTCAAGTGTGAAAATGAATAACAACTCCCTTGTTTAATGCCCTCGCATGTGAACACTTTGTTGATGAATGTACTTCCGAGTTCAGAAGAACTAACAACACAATCTTCAAGATATTTTTGGCTGAACATCTGGTGTTTTGCTGAACCCCCTTCAGAGCCATATTGGCAAGAGACGTTACGATTTCCTTGGCTCTGTGGCTGCCACGTCCATGGTGTTCTATGAGCCCAAACACGTATTGTGTGAAGAGGTCGGTCATTGATTTGAAGGTAATCTCAGAATGATCAGACCTTTGTAAATGTTCCTTCAGTGTAATGGCTGCTATTTGGCAAAATGAAGGGTTCTGGGACAATGTATTCACGGTTTCATTTTCCTGCAGGAGCTTGAGTGCCCTTTCTGCTAGACTCCTATCTTGGTAAAACATTTTAAAGAATTCTATTTTATCTTCGTTGGAAAACCCAGTGATTTCAACAGCTTGATCAACATTCACTCCACTCAGCTGCTCCATGGCAATGGGTCTGGTCGTTATCAAGACCGAGGCCTTGGGCAAGAGGTTTCCATTCACTAGGGCAGCAATGATGGCTTCTACTGTTGCCGTCTTACGTGGATCAGTGCAAGCATTGGCATAGTGAAGGCACTTTCCAAACTCGTCCAACCCATCCATAACAAAAAGGGTTTTCTCTTGGTTTGCGAAAACCTCATTCGCTTTGTTTCCCAAACATGAGTGCAGTACAGAAAACAACTCTGCAAGTGACACCTCTCCAACATCATTTATCTCCCTGAACTTTATGAGCACAATGTGCTCAAAGTGTCGTGCAAACACTCTCTCACCTGACAGCAGGCTGTGCACAATGAATTTGCTCAACATGGTTTTACCGCTGCCTGGAGTCCCCACTACAATAACCAGTCGGGGTTTTTTTTCTCCAATGGGATCAAATAGCTTATTGTAAGCCAACCCTTCTCTCTGTGCTCTATTCATTAGCTCCTCGTGCTGCTTGCCTCTCGCTAGTAACTCGTGCTCCTTGGTTTCTTTATGGCGGTAGTAGAGAACCAGAATTGGCTTCACCATCCTCTCCAGCAAAAACACTGCAGGTTCTCCAGGTCGTGCGTTGTAGTCTCGTGTTAATGATGTCAGCTTCAGCAAGAATTCTCTGTAATCATCACCAGGGTTATCTAAATAAAACAGACATAATTTCACTAACAAATTAGTTTCATTTACACTATAAAAACATTCCTAAGCAGACAAATATGTTTTAAATCAATGCATATTTAAAAAAGCATGAGAATTGTTTGGATAATGCAGCAACATCATGCACATCAGAATTATTGTGTGGAAGTTTTCCCGATGGCATTCTAATATCTTAAAACCTGTACCTTTGGAACCTCCTTTGCCAGTAGCAAAATATGATAATTGTTTTTTTCCCTTTTATCTGGCAGAAAACTGACACTTTTTTTTACAAGGAGTCATGTTTGCATTGACCACAATACCTGCGGTCGGAATGCAAACAAAAAACACAACTCTGATAATGTATGCACTGTCCTTGAAATTGATGGTCCACACCTGAGACAGCTTTTCTTAGAGCCTAGTCTCACATGGTGTTGGACCAGATAACTTTTTTAAAATGATGAGGGATACAAATTTGATGTTAAATCTGGAGAAAACTGTAACCAACCCGAGTCAGGGTGTGGAGGAGAGAGTAGGTTCAGTTTAATGAGATCAATGCCAATAAAAGACTTGAGTGTCATTTAAAATAGCAGTGATAGTCAATAATAAAATTCGGAAAAAATAATTCGACAAAGGAGGAGACATTGTGCTGAGAAGAGCAGATAACCAAGGACGGAGTCATGTGGAACACCATAGAATTGGGGCTTCTGAATGGAAGGCAATCCTTGATTGGAAAATATGGCTCACTTTTCGAGGGTGAAGCAGAAGCAGTAGGGAAGTGTCTGAGAGATGCCTGCGTAGCCATGCCGATTCAAGAGGATGGAGTGGTGTGCGGTCTCCAAAGTAGCCCAAAGGTCAAGAACTAGAAGCAGCTTCCATAGTTTACGAGAGGTGGTCATTCACCATGCATAGGGGAACAGTTTCAAAAACATAGCCTTGGTGGAATCCAGATTGTACGATGTCACGGAGACCATGGCAGCAGATGGGTTTGCTGCCATGGTCAACCATCGTGGGCATGACACTTGAAATAGAGCTTCATCGCTCATTATATTTCTTCAAGCTTAAATACAATGTCTGTGTCTGAAGAGGTGGGAGAAAATAACCATTTTTTTGTATTTTCCAAGAAAAGGGAGCTGTGGGATATGATAAATTCAGGAATGTTGGGGTCCATACACATTTTCATTATAGATCCATCTTTTCCTCCCGATTGCTGATCAAATGTACTTTCCCTGCTATGGAATGGAATAGAAATGTCCTGAGAGGAATGTTGTCATGCAAGGGTGGTGCAGTTTGCTAATTTTAAATGACAATTTATCTCAGTTCAAAGAAATGCCTTCACCTAGACTTTCTCGAGACATGCAAATGGCTATGTGAAGTTTAGCATCACTCACGAGAAGCTGCTTCAGGGATGGTTTTTCCCGCAGTTCTGCTCAGATCGACACCCATCACTTTGAGCTGCTGCTCATGCTGTGATATCCACTGATCCAAGAGAGGGATCTCGGATCTCAGTGGAACCAGCACATCTTCAAGGAATCTCGTGCACACATCTTCTCCCTTGTCGAGCACCAGGTCAACCAGGTGCCGTGTTCGTGCAATGGGGTCATTCTCGCTTTTGAGGGTTGCGTATTCATTCTTCAGGACTATCCCTGCTTGTTGTGAATGGTCAAGTACTTCTGATGACTGCACTTGGAGACATTGCCGGAGTTTCACTTTGTTGGTTCTAATGATCTCATATGTGGAATCGTTTGATTCCATCACGACAAATGCATGGAGTCACCTGAAGAACATTAAAACAAACCACGTGTCACCTGTCAGTATAGTCGTGTGAAAATATTAATTATTATAATAAAATGTCTATACCAAAAATAGTTTCGTCTCGGTTAGGTAGAATTTTGACTTTAGGTATTTGATTGTGAACACATTTCGTTATTTGAATGGTACTGTAAGCTTAAAATGTAATTGGAATATAAGTAAATGCATTAAATAGCATCTAAACACCTTAGGAATCTCAAAACACTCTTCAGTGCAAGCATCTGAACATTGATATGAACACAACATAAAGACAAAAAAGATTAAATGTAAACCTAATATAAAACACCACACAGGTTTAGCAGATTAAGCAGCGGCGTGACACCACGCGCTCACTGCCTCGACCACCGTGATGCCACACAGACGGCGAATTGCGCTGTAATGTGCAATGATCGGGATAGCGTCACCTCTAGTTGAGTGACGATTAGGATAGAGGTGGAGCGGCAGAGGGTGGGAGCCAGGTTTGATCCTGGGTGGTCCCTATGTAGTGGGCACTCCCATGCTATCACTATGTGGTAGAGGCCAGAGGGCGCTCTGAGGTTGTCTATCAGTGGTTTGACGTCACATACCCTGCACGGAATTTCGTGGGGAAGCCAAAACTTAAAGTACACACATGAGGCAGCGTCAGTGTTACTGTGATGTTCATTATGTTAAATAAATCACTCATCCAGGACAGCAGTGGTCCAGTGTCTGTGCAGCCTCCTTCCTATGCATTTGAATTTCCACCTACACTCTCTTAGGAGTCCCCCAAAATTAACGGCACGTTACACCATCATCAGAAGCCATTGTCTCTCTATCGCTGGATGAACACCTCCCTATTTGTTTTACGTAAGAATTTAATGAAAAAAATCCTTAATTTAACATTTCAAATGTGTATCAATAATAATGAAGCATGTGTCAGTGAGCATGCACCACGGTTATTTACAACAGCATGCAGAGCATGAGACTAAAACGAGTTTTGTACATCATGTTTGTAAACACAAGTGACCCATTCTTTAGTTTGAGATATTTATACATTTAACTCTTTGTATATTGAGCTGTGTGTATTGCACTGCCGCAAACTAACTATCTGTACTGTACATATACAGGCCTGTCTGACTTAACCAGCGTTCTTTCTACGAGAATGCGCTATAACAAGCAAATTGCATTTTAACCAATTGTTTGCAAAATTATCAAATGTTCGTGTAACGAGTAGAGACGGCTTGATCCATTTGCGTTCTTTGGCAGCAGCACACGGTGGCCTGCAGTTGTTTGCATCGCGCACTTTCAGATGCGCTTCTGCTGCCGTCTGTAATTCTCTTCCTTCTGATATTAGGAAGCCGCTGGGGCGATGCACTTGATTGAAAACTCATTTCATTAGAAGTGCTTTTTGTGTTTAGTTTGTTGTCCTTCCTCCTCACCTCACGTACGATAACATAGTGTATGTATTATTTGCCCAAGGCGCAACAACTCTATTGGTTTCACTCTCGTGCAGCTCCACGCTGCACACAGCAGACGCGCGCTTCCTGCAGAGGATCGACGGCGCGCGTCTTCTACGCCTACAGCTCGAGCTCCATCACAATCATGCCCCATGTCGCTCCACAGACTGGTGGGGCAAGTGCTGTTAACGAGCCCTATAAAAGCCGGAATGGCACACGAGGGGTGGTGTTCAGAACGACGTGGGACCGCTTTGTCTCCCAATGTGTGATATTTACACACCGCCCCAGATACTCATTTTAGTTACACACACAGTGACCTGGCTCACACACACTCACACGTGCTACACCATCTTTCACACACACAGACATTTATGCACCAATTAAAAAATCTTGCCATGTAGCCTACACCGACGGTTTATAGTCTGGACCACAACACCCACCGTCCCCCACGCACCACAAACTCCTCACACCCATGCTGTGAAGTGTCACACCACCCACCGTCCCCCACGCACCACAAACTCCCCACACTCACCCACGCCGTGAAGTGTTGAGTCGATTTGCGTCTCTCACCCCTGACACGCGCAGACGCGGCCCCGCTCCCCGTGTCGCCTCCTCTGCCGCTCTCTCAGTCTCAGGCCCTGACGCCAACAGTGGCATCAACAAGTCTCCTCCAGCAGCAACAGGAAGGAGAGGCAGGATGGGTGGGTGGTGAGGGGGAAGGGTGGAGGGGTAAGGGGGAGGGGTGGGCGGCCAGGGCGGGTGTGGAGAGCGGTGGCACTACAAGAACTGTGGTTCTTCATGTGTGGTAAGTGTTATATTTGATGTTTATTACTTTTTTATATATAATAATTTGTATCTCTCACGGTAATAAAGTTGCTCAAGAGTGCAACATTTTGGTGCTGAAACGTACTCAGCTTTAAGCATGGGAGTCAATGGGGTAATGATGGTTGTTTGACGAGTTTTTGCTTATCGATCATTTTCCACAGAACGTATCTCGCTCGTTAAGTAAGACACGCCTGTTTACATTGTACTGAGACAATGTTGGTTATTTTTATTGAGAGTTCCTCATTGGTAGGTGAGCTCAGCTCATGAAACCACCAATGTGATCACCTCACCTTTCAAGCAACTCGTGTGATGGACTGATGAAGTCTGTGACACTTATCATACATGTCTAAGTGAGTCATTTGTTCCTAAAATAAGCATTTAGGTGGTGCTTATCTCCTGCTTACAGCCTCTTCCAGTGGTGGTGATAATTCCACTTTTTTATGACGGGAGCCACTACTATTCTCAAGACAAGCAGCATTGATATCGTGTGACGCTTTTTTATGGCTGGGTAGACAGCGGCAGTGTAGCGAGCACAATGACATTTTATTCTTTTTCTGACCTTGGGTGACTTGGAAATAAGACTGACTTGACTTCACCTGACTGGACTTCCCCACAAAGTCGTACATATTTTATCGACCCATTAAGGATGGTGGGATAAGTCAATCCAACCAAGGTTTGAGCCCAACCTTCTGATTGTAAAGCCGCTTACTCTACTACTGAGATACCAGGGCAGTTAGTTAAAACATGAGTATTTTCATCCATAATAGAGGGTTTTTTTGGTTAGATTGCGTAAATATATAAATGTGTCGTTTAAACCTGCCACCACCGAACGCAGCCAACCAGTATAATGTACGTTGCCTAGTAATCCCCCTGCACCCCACTTTGCGCAAGAGCACAGTTTCCACATCTGCGCCTCTGTATAAGGAACGAAACAGTTAGACTTCTCTTCAAATCTGGCTGTCGCCTGATGAAGCTAGTTGTAATTACTGGCGAAACGTCGTACTCAGATTGTAAATGTTGTGGCTTGGCTCTCCAACAACCCTTACTAGCTTATATTTTTACGAGATCTAACCCTAAAAAAACTCTTATGGATGATATTGGTTCCGAAAGCCTACGTGTTAAGCATACTGCAGCTTGTTCAAAACATTCTCAGATATGCCAACAAGCAATCATTACAGTCGTCGAGTCCAGAGTAGATAATGGCGTGTATTAGCTTCTCAGCATCAGCTAGCGAAAGGCAAGAGCATATATTAGCAATGTTGTGAAGGGGAACGAATGTCGGTCTTACAAAACTTATAATATGTGCTTCAAAGAACTGGACAAGATGAAAAACAGATGCAATATTTTAATCAATGAAAACTACCACCACCATCAGATCTATAACCAAGCCATCCTCTGAATTATAACTTCCAGAAATGATCATTTATGATAATTAGTTCTCATCTCCAAGCACTACACAATCCCCAATGCACTGATGTAAATATTTATTAAGATGTTTTCAGCAACTTCATTAATTTCGTGTCTATAACAACTTCAACTTTTAAATAACACGATGTGCACAAATTCTCAGAGATAAAACGATTCTGAGTCCAGGTTGTGAGGAGTACTACAGACAAGTGGGAGAGTCAGCCACGCGATGAGCCAGCACAAATCATTTGCCAGGCTCTGAGGTGAGCCCACGTGCCTCCACCATAGGGAAACCGATCGAGAACAGAATATATATATTTTGGAAGGGGGGGGGGGAATGGGACTAATGTTACCCATACAAAACCGTAAATAAAATAACATGAACGCCATACCAGAGTTAATAATTTTTGTAATTTCATAGGAATAATGGTCGTCGTATGTTTACAATAATGGTTCAGGGTCATGTGCATCAACTCTCGCCGGCCACCATTTTCTAGTCATTCATGCTGAATCCAGCAGTGGAACTGCAGGATTATATTTACGTGTGGAACTGCCGGATTATATTTTTTCCACCTGAGGACGACCGCTTGTGTTGCGATCGACACGTCGTGATTTATTTTATTTATACCTACGTGACTTTACCGAAAGAACCAAAGAGTATGAATTCCTGCAGTCACGAAAGCTTCAAATCAAGACCACACTGCCTCATCATAATTCCTTTCTATTTCAGTTCATGGCTCAGGTGCTCCATTCCTTCCATGTCAAGAAGAGTTATATCCCCAGGAAGGGGGTTCCTGATCTATCCAACACCCGTGACGATTATTTGAACCTCTCCTGAGCCTGGCCCTAGGTCAAATCGGCTAGAAATGAGCATCTGGTGCAATGGATAAACATTGCACTGGGAAGAAAAAGACAGCCGGTCATGGTGCTGGGTCACCCTCTCGTGTGCTGTGCAGGCCCCCATGGATGCTCGCTAACAGCACTTGCGCCCAACGTCTGTTATGGCTATACACGGGTATCATTGGTGCAGTCTTGCATATGTGTATGACAATCACGCATGGTGTCGTCAGGTATGAAGATCAGTGCTGATAAATTAGACTCGCATTCCCTCGGGCGCATTGAGTCAATTTGCACATTCCGCTGCTATAATCTCAGCCACACAAAGCTGTGATTTGTAGAAGATGGACGTAGGAAGACCCCCAATACATATAAATACGTGTTATAAAGAGGAGTTCTTGCCCAAAGTGTCGTCTCTTAAACATGTTTTATTTTAATGTAGCAGTGTTATTGACTTACGTGAGTTATTTTGTTCATTGTGTAGCACACATTTTTGGGCCGAACCTAACCAGTCTTGGAGAGACGGGAGGAATGAGGAAATATCTTATCTGAGAGCTCTACAACGCAGCAAGGTCAGTTGCGCATACCTGACAATTTTCACAATCATTTCTAAACAAAGCTTAACAAGTTCCAGTACAGGCTGATAACTTGATAAAGGTGCATTTGAAAATGCTGCTCGGGTTGATGTTGTTGTGAACTTGAAGTGGCAATTTTCCATCTACACCTCCACAAAATTATAACCATAATAGTAACAACCCCCAACACCAGTAATGTAATTGTCATCAGAATGGCCACCACCATCACATTGTAGAACATGCCGCCACATTAATTAAAACAATACAGTATTACCACTAGACACGAATGGAATATGAGTGTATCGGCCTTACTGCACATGTCGGTGAGGATTCAGTGAGAATGAAAACTTCAGGCCGATTTTGGTGGTGATGTACATACACATATGTAGTGACAAATTATATGTCACTAGAGGGCAGCCACAGTACCCAGTGACGGGGGGTGCTGCTGGGGCATAGCCCTGGCAACGGTGAGAGCGAGAGCCCATGAGGACTTGCCCTTGGGTGTACCCGGGAGGACACTTTACTGGACGAGGTGGAAGGGGCTACCCCACAAGGGGGCGAGAAGGACACGTAATGAGTTACCAAAGCCCTCGATTAAAATCTGGAACGGCCACGCGAGCGGATATAAGCTGGGCGGAGAAGCTGGCAGGGTCGCCGTCGTTGGAGTGCTGCTGAAGAGAGATGGGGCCCCCGCCAAGTCCTGGATCCTCGGTCTTCGGGCGTGAGAGAAGTCGTCGAGAGCCTGGCAATGTATTAGCTGGCCCGGCAGATTATATAGTGCTCCCGTGAGTGTTATGTAGCTATCCATGGTGGTGACCACCCTTAGTCGTTATCAGTGGCGGCTCCTGCAAAATCTCTCAGGGGGGCAAATGTCTGGATGATTGATAAGGATAAGGTCCACCCATGCAATGAATAAATTAACAGCTTAAGCATGTAAAGGCAACTGCACTTCTTTAATATTAATGAAAAATAAAGTGACTCTTACAATACATCTTGTTTGTTTATATACTCACTATTAAAACAAACCACTCAAGTTTATTTTATTAAAGATTCCACTAGGTGGCGATAAATTATATTGTTGGATGAAACGTGCTTACGTATGATGACGTTAGCACGTATGATGACGTAAGCACGTTAGTGCATGCCCTCCCGGAAGCCATAGAGAATGCATTGCAGCGCCCCCGTTCGAAAAAAACATCTTTTAATGTAAGTCTATGGGGCCACTCGGGGCAATTCTCAGCCGTAGTGAAATCGCCCAAAAAGAGGCGGTACTCCACAGAACGTGACATGACGCTGATTGGACTATATCCAGAGGCTGACAGTGGCGGCTAGCGTGACTCTGTGGTTGAATGACATTGGTGGTGCGTCGCCCAATCGCCCGAATGAAGAAACCGCCCCTGGTCGTTATCCCGTGAGTGTAGACTTACCTGTGTTGTGTTAGTGAATAAAACGTGTTACCTCCATACTCAAGAGTGCGTCTCAATAGAACCCACTACATATGTACGTGAATGACTAGCAGGTGCGGTGTAGCCAGCTGTCAGGAGCAGTGCAGGTGAATGTAAACATTCACATTCCGTGAGTGCATTTACCAAATGTGCACATTCTTAATGTAATTTGCTCACTCACACAAAGCTGTGATTTGCATATTGCGGCAAAGGGAGACTCACTCTATATATTAATCGAACAGTTAAGAGATTAAATATATCAATCCATGCAAACTACCACCATCAGAGCTATAACCAAGCCATCCTCTGAATTATAACTACCAGAAATTAAAATGTATGATAATTAGTTATCATATAGGGTTATTTATGCAAACTGCATCTCCAAGCACTGCACAATCCCCAATGCACTGATGTAAATATTTATTAAGATGTTTTCAGCAACTCCATTCATTTCGTGTCTATAACAGCTTCATCTTTTAAATGACACGATGTTAACAAACTCTCAGAGAGAGAACAATTCTGAGTCCAGGTTGTGAATAACTACAGACAAGTGGGAGAGTCAGCCACCCAGTGAGCCAACACCAAATAATTTGCCATGCTCTGTGGTCCTCGATACCTCAAGGTGTTTTTGGCCAATTAATGAGAGTTTAAGTGGGGAGGATCAATACCAACCATTTGTGGTCACAGGCCCGATTACAATGAGTAATGGAGTTTACATAATCTGCTGTGCACGTTTCTCTCGGGCAACACTGGCGTTAATGAGGCATCACCCGCTTTTCACCTCAGATGCAGTTTGTATTCTGACCTCTTTGAGATGGCCCCACTTTGAGGTTTGCTTCGCAACAGCCGACACCTGTTTGGTGGCAGTTCACGTATCGCCAGTCGCCCTTATTTCTCCTGACTCTGGAAGCCTCTGCTGCTCGCAGTCTCATCTTAGCAGGAGTTGATGTGGCTCAGCCGTGTGTTCTACTCCTTGGAGCTTTATGCTCTCTGTAGATGAGCTGAAAGGTTCCATGGTGGTGGAAAACTCTCACGTGGCTTACCATATGTTCCCGCATATAGCCCGCATACGCATATAACCCGCAGACGCATACAGTGAGGGAAAACAGTATTTTATCCCCTGCTGATTTTGTACGTTTGCCCACTGGATTTTGTAGCTGTTATTCTGTCTCTCACTAGTCAAATAAACCTACCATTAAAATTATAGACTGATCATTTCTTTGTCAGTGGGCAAACGTACAAAATCAGCAGGGGATCAAATACTTTTTTCCCTCACTGTACACCCCGCAAAAATAGCGTTTTGTGTAAAACAAATTTCAGATAGCCCACACCTCCATATACCCCGCATGCATTCACATCTTTAACGTCGTTACCGCTGCTTAATTCCATCATATTAATACGAAGTTTACATTTGTAATACATTCAACTATCAAATGTTAACATTAAAATCATAACGTGCACAAAGAAAACAAACTAACGGAAACGAGTGAACTTAAAACAGTAAATAAGTAATAAAAGTAAATATCCAATAAATAAGTACACACAACTGGTAGATAAGTACGTACAGTTTTAGCACTGGCAGATTGCACACTGCGCAACAATAGCGGCACTACGGTAACGCTGTTTCCTCGCCCGCCCTCGCTCTCCCCCAGCTCTCCCCAGCTCTCCCGTCGCCGGTAAACAAAGTGCGCCCACTTCAAACAATTCTAATCATTTAAAACGTGATAACACGTGCAATTTTAGGGTGAGTCGTTTATTCACTGTGCTTTAGTCAAAGGTAAGTGTTGCATAGTGGATAGTACCATGAAAACATTTAACATGTCACACGTGTAAAATATTTTTGGGATAGCCCGCACCTCCATATACCCGCAGGGTCTTGTTTTGTTTGTAAAAGTGGTATACCCCGCGGGTTATATGCAGGAAAATATGGTAAATATACTGCTTGTTGCAGCAGGTTTATGCTGGTAGAGCAGGTATGTTGCATCTGGTCTGGCATGATCATTTTGCATGGCTGGCTACCATTCTGATATTTGTAGGTGCACTGCCAGCCAAGAGGTAGAGGCCGTCTACATTGGTCGACTTTAGATGGAGAATGTGTTACACAGGATCAATCTTTCTTCCACATACAAACCTCTCCAATGCAGAGGAGGCATATTCCACTACGCAGTAGAAGAGACCAGCGTAGTTGACTTGAGTGGAGATGCATTCGTTCCCCATTTAGTATTTGCCAGTTTATAGAAGATGTTACATCATGAGCTTTGCCATGGTGTACTCAACATGTACCTTGTATGTCGGAAATCGGTTTATTGTTACGCAGAGGTACATTGTATTTGAGCAGTGGGCCGATCCATGGATGTTGAGTTTTCACTTCTCACACCTGCTTCTTAAATGGAAGGTGCACACTGGGATACAAATGGAGTTTGTTCATAGATGGTTTTCCTCATATAGTTTAGTTAGCATATTAAGTTTAAGTCATCTGGCCAGGATTGTACAAATCTTAGCCCACTTTTCACACGGACAAATGGAGAGCAGCACTGCCTAAGTGTTTCTAACCTGAGATTATAACTAACACACATTTAATATTCACAGTTAATAACAAAAACATCTGCATAAATCTTCAGATTTGTAGCCCACCTAACCCCATGTGACTCTGCCAAAAATACTAAGAAGGCATGAGTGAGGACATCCTCCACGGAGCCCAATGACAAAATACAAACCTCGACGTCACCTTTTCTGATGTCATCTTCAAACAGGCCCTCATCCTCCTTCAGGACAAACTGCACTCCATTGATGGAAAATACCTCACGTCTATGGGACTACCAATGCCCTACAGGGACAACTTGCATGCCCTTGCTCAAGAGATCCTACGTTAAAAATGCTATTATGCTTTACAGCTTCTCAATTTTTTTGAGGAAAATGAACCAAAGCTGGTGGATGCAAATAGAAGCCTACACGAAAATCTTGGAAGACATTGACACTACAAATCGAGTCTTTTTTTCCTTTATGCACCTGCCAGTACTGGGAAGACCTTTGTTTTCAAACTGCTCCTCGCTAAGGCTCGCCACAGAGAGACAATTGCTCTAGCTATGGCATCATCGGGGATTGCTGTTTAAGTCGATGTGTGTATGTCAGTAGATGTGTGTGTGTTAGTCGATGTGTGTGCATGGCTCCATGTGAGTGTTTAAGTCACTGTGTGTGTGTCTATGTGTGTCAGCCGATGTGTGTGTGAGTCCATATGTGTGTGTAAGTCCATATGTGTAAGTCAATCTGTGTGTGTGAATCGATATTTGCGTGTGTAACTTAATGTGTGTGTATCTAAAGTCCATGTCTGTGTGTGTGAGTACATATGTGTATGTATGTGTAAGCCAATGTGTGTGTGAGTCTATGTATGTGCATGGGTCCATGTGTGTATGTAAGTCCATGTGTGTGTTTCTTAGTCGATATGTGTGTGTGTGAGTCCATATGTGTGCTTAGGCCGATGTGTGTGTGAAAGTCTACGTACGTGTGTGTGTGTGAGTCTATATGTGTGTCTGTGTATGGCGATGTCTTTGTGTGTGTGTGAGTCAATATCTGTGCATGTAGGTTGATGTGTGTGGCTGTTTTTTTTTTCCAGGGCAACGCCGGGTACTTACCATTTTAATACTATAAAATACGTATTTTTGGAACTTAATCTCAATGGTCATCATACTATCTTGTGAGAACGTACGAATTTTTTCTCACAGCTGATATTTACCCACATTTAGCGAAAAGCCAAGTTATATTGTATTTGTTTGTTATTGAGCTGAAACCACCAGTACGCTTGAGTACGTAGTTTCATCATAGGGAAGTGAATCCGGATTCGAACTTGAGATATCGGGGGCACCTGTGTTACTTGCCTGGCTCGATTCTAGTTTAGCTCAGACAGCGGGACAGCTCTTTGGCTGAAACCAACCGTTTTGGAAACACGGGAGGAATGGGGAAGTTGATGTTATCTGAAGGCTCTACAACACAACAAAGTCAATATCGTGTAGGGGCAGACATATTTTACAATCCCTTCTAAACAAGCTTAGGTTTTTCAACAAAATTTAAAAAAGGGCAAAGCATGTGCACTATGTTCAAATCTCATAGATATCGTCCAAACACAAGCCTCTGGGTTTTGTATGTATGTTGATTGTTTTCGCACCATACGCAGCCAACCGTCCTAATAGCTTATTGAAAACATCATTAGATACGTGAACAAGCAAATCATTACAGCAGTCGAGACTACACCAGTAATGACGTGTATTACCTTCCCAGCATCAGCTACAGAAAGGCAAGAACATGTGCGAGTAATGTTGTAATCTTACAACATTACGGAGATGTGTCTCAAAGGACAGAGTAAGACAACAAAAAACTTGTTAATTCCGAACCACAGGAGTAGGTTTAATTACAGTTGTCAATAAGTAGTCAAACGATATCACATTCTGGAAGCTGATTTAGAGAGCCAATTGTCATAACTTCTAGTTTGTCAGAATTTTACTTAAAAAAAGAATCCTGCCCATTTATTTTCTATTATGAATTAGAAAAGCCAAAACACAACACAAACATCAAAGACCACGTAACACACTTGAATCCCTATCCTCTCAAATGAGAAACCAATTGGAGGCACTTCGGCTCACTAACCCACCATAGGGAAACCGATCAAGAACATAATATTATTGGGGGAGGGGAAGAAAATGGAAGAGTGGAACGGGAATAATGCTACCCAAACAAAACCGTAAATAAGTAACATGAATGCCACACCATAGTTTATCATTCTTGAAATTCCATAGAAATAATGGTCGTCGTGTGTTTACAATAATGGTTCAGGGTCAAGTGCATCCCTTCTCCCTGGCCACTATTTTCCAGTCATTAATGCTGAGTTCAGCAGTTACGGGGACCACACTGTCTCATTTTAATTCCTTCTATCTCAGTTTATGGCTGAGTTGCTCCATTCTTGCCAGGTCAAGAAGAGTTCTATACCAAAGTCCCCAGGAATGGGGTTCATGATCTATCCAATTCACCAGGATAGTTTTCTTTATAACAATGTAGAAGGTTTGGAGTAGTGCCTCCTGATATTTTGATGCCCCTCTTGGCTTCAAGGCCCACAGAGTTGAGGCCTCTGTGAGGCTTAGCTCTGTGCCACAAATCCAATTAAAATATTCCGTAATATCCTGGTAAAATCCTGAGATATTTGGGCATGTCCAAAAAGCATGTAGATATGTCTGTACTGTGTCTTGCGTGCATCTATGGCAATCTGGGGAGGAATTTGTGAATTTGGCTCTCCTGTCGTTGGTTTGGTCGGTCCCATGCATGCATTTCAATTGAATGAGTTTCAGCAGAAGAGACCTGGGGCTTACAGCCGTGGCCCACTATATCTGAGTCAATTTCGGGTGAGGGATGTCGTGTCCCAGCAGCCTTTCCAAAAGCTTTCTAGTTTTTAGTCTTACCCGGTTCCCATCTCCATCAATTAAATGGTACACCTCCACCAATCTCTTTTTTCATTTTTGTCCCCCAGCCAATCCAGGATGGGATGAGCCCTACGGTCGAAGTTCTTGTTTGGGGCTTTGGTGATAGCATCCCTTATCTAAAGGTATCTAAACAAATGTGGCCATGGGATTTTGTAGTCTGTCCGCAACTACTCGCATGACTTCACTTTGGTGAGGAGGTCCCCAACCCTTCCACTTTCCAGCGAGGTCAGTTGACCTCTGTGCCTTCCCTGCACACCCCCAAAGTGGTGACCTGCATGCATTCTTCCGCTAAAACAATCCCCATCTCTTCTCCTTAGTCCACCTTGCAGCTATTTCCTGCATGCCCTGATCCCCAGCTACGACCTGGCCCCCATATCCTCCTTAACCACACCCACCTCTGCTCCTGTCACCACAGCTACACCACACGTTGAATAACCCCACTCTATATTTAACCACTTTCATATTTCGTACAATTGTATCATTGCTGTAAAGCGCCTTGGATGAAGGCGCTATGTAAATCTATTTAAGAGAATATTCAGAGAGTGGAGCACGTGTTGTAGGAGTTGCACAATGGAGATGAATGCATCGCGTGAGAAGCGCGCCCTGAGAGAGGAGACGGACGCCTCGT